>SJYT01033704.1:0-65571 GCA_006410635.1 Cephalophus harveyi
TCCATGTCCAGTCCTAACTGTTGCTTCCTGACCTGCATACAGATTTCTCAAGAGGCAGGTTAGGTGGTCTGGTATTCCCATCTCTTTCAGAATTTTCCACAGTTTATTGTGATCCACACAGTCAAAGGCTTTGGCATAGTCAATAAAGCAGAAGTAGATGTTTTTCTGGAACTCTCTTGCTTTTTCCATGATCCAGCGGATGTTGGCAATTTGATCTCTGGTTCCTCTGCCTTTTCTAAAGCCAGCTTGAACATCAGGGAGTTCATGGTTCACGTATTGCTGAAGCCTGGCTTGGAGGATTTTGAGCATTACTTTACTAGCATGTGAGATGAGTGCAATCGTGAGGTAGTTGGAACATTCTTTGGCATTGCCTTTCTTTGGAATTGGAATGAAAACTGACCTTTTCCAGTCCTGTGGCCACTGCTGAGTTTTCCAAATTTGCTGGCATGTTGAGTGCAGCACTTTGACAGCATCATCTTTCAGGATTTGAAACAGCTCAACTGGAATTCCATCATCTCCACTAGCTTTGTTTGTAGTGATGCTTTCTAAGGCCCACTTGACTTCACATTCAGGATGTGTGGCTCTTGATTAGTGATCACATCATCATGATTATCTGGGTCGTGAAGAATGCAAAAACTCTGGTCAGTGATCTACCTTTAGAAAGCCATGTTACTTCTTTGTAGAAGACAAGACATGTGTGTTCTGCATCCATTTTCTCACAGAGCTAGGAGAACAGTAGTGAGTTAAGGGCATGTACTTTAATGTGGTTGATAATTTTGATCACATCCTACAAATTGTTGTTAAATTCAGGTGACATTTTTCAACTAGCCATTTCTCTGTGGATTCAGTGCAGACTCACATTCAGAAGCGACCTGTTGATTCAAGTAGTGAAACCAGAAAGCCATCCAGTCATGACAACTGCTCCATCCATGCATATACTGACTCAAAAGGACCCATTCAACTTTCCTGATATGTAATCATTAAAAAACTTGAATAGTTTTGCAGCTGTGGTTTTGGTTGGCAACACAAGGGCACATAGCATATTTTATGCACATCCTCCTGAATAATATATTGCACAAAACCAAGCATTGTTGCCTTACTGTCAACATCAGTAGACTTGTTAACATGGATTGTACCATGGTGTCTCAACCCCTAACATTTGTGCCTCAATAGCCTCTTCATCATTTCACCTATTTAAGTTGCTAGCTAAAAGAGGAACATGTACCAACTTTGGAATGGCATCCTATCCTGAAATTTCACAAGTTTCCTGAAAAAACAGGAAGAATCAATGCTTCACCACAGTAAAGGGCTTCTTAGCTTTAGCAATGTGGTTAGCCACAAGAATAATGCTCTCAGTGGAGACACATTTGATGAAATGGTGGCCTTTGATAATTTCTTCTGTTCTCTGTGCTCATATTTCTTTTTTCTATTTTTTACAAATGCAAAGGCTTGACTTGTAATGCAGGATGCTTGGTTTCCACGTGGCAAAGTGGTCTTGAAGATTTCATGGCTTTGTTGGATAGCCAGTCACCACATATTATGTAAAGCAGGCTTGCAGAATGTGAATCAGCTGTTGCAATGTAACCCTAATTTAAGTAGGACTCTTATAGAGGATGAGATGGCTGGATGGCATCACTGACTCGATGGACGTGAGTCTGAGTGAACTCTGGGAGTTGGTGATAAACAGGGAGGCCTGGCGTGCTGCCATTCATGGGGTTGCAAAGAGTCGGACACAACTGAGCGACTGAACTGAACTAAACTTGGTATTTTCTTTTAAATGCAACTTTGTTGTTGTTGTTAGCAGTCTTCGAGTCTTCTGCTATTTCATCATTGGGTGTTTCCCCCCACCCCCTGATTTCATAGACTCTCTCCAGTGACATTTGTTTTTCACTCATTTTGCCTAGGGCTAACCTGTGTGCTTACCAAAACTGTGACTGAGATAAGTGCCCAATACCAGAAAGAAGAAATGTCAAACAAAAAAATGGGTGGGCCATGCACAGACTAAAATGTGTCAGATTCTGACTTAAAGACTGCTACCAGGTGCAGCTTAATTTTCACTTGTCACTCACTGATAGGGTATTGATATAATTCTGCAAGCAATTGATTTATTATGATATCTGTGCAGTCAAACCTCTCTGCTAATGATAATCTGTATTTGCAGCCATTCCCCAGCACTAGCATCACCGCCTCAGCTCTACCTCAGATCATCAGCCATTAGATTCTCATAAGGAACCTGCAACCTAGATCCCTTGCCTGTGCAGTAGGGTTTGTACTCCTGTTGATCTGACAGCAGGTGGAGCTCAGGAGGTAATGCAGGTGATAGGGAGCAGCTGTAAATACAGATGAAACTTAGCTCACTCACCTGCCACTCAACTTCCACTGTGCAGCCTGGTTCTGACCAGATCATGGACTGGTTCTGGTCCATGGCCCAGGGGTTGGGGATCTCTGGATTAAGGAATCTGAAAGAATGAGGGGATGACACAGGCATACTCATGGAAGGAATTATGTTCGGTTAGGCAGCAAGCCCCAAGTCCTATGTGCCATACCTTCCTGTGTATGTTTCCCCATTGATTGATATTTTGCCCCTTTTGTTCTTTATTCCATATTACAAGGGGTCTGCCTCCTGCAGGCTGCTTTCTCTAGCCTTCCAGCTTAGCTTCCATGGTGGGTTCAGCCAATGGTATAGACTGGATGATGAGAGAAGTGGGGTGTTTCTTCTCTATCCTGAATAGTAATCTGGCAGCAGTTAATTTTCTGTATGACTCTAACTTTGGCAACGTGGCTTCCATGGATTGAGTTTCACAGATGTGACCTTGGTCCCTGGGCTTCACAAACTTTCCCTCTTCCCTTAGCACTCAGCCTAGGGAAAATAGTGACTTTCTATTCTTGCTGATCTCTGGGTTTATATCATTTATACAACCACTTGGCTGAACTAAATTTCTCCTATTGTAAAAGCACAGAGGAGCTGTTTTCCTGGTTGGACTTGATTTATGTACCTTCCTTCTTCACAAGCCTTCCTACTCCCTCTCCAATGGACATTTGCAAATGAAACCTTTTTCTAAACTGAGAAAAAAGGTTTTGTCTTCTATAAATATTTTAAACTTCATTGAGCAGCTGCAAAAGTCTACTCTGAATGGGAGAGTGGCTGTTGATAACCCCATGCCCACCAGGCAGTCACTCATTCAAGAACTTGGGGAAATGCATCCAGTTCTCAATTAGTTGTGAGTAGATGTGCCTGGAGAATATGTATTGAGACCTTCATTCCTACCTATCTCCACCTGACTGTGAGGAGAAATAGACTTTTAATGTGAGTAGAAACAAAACCAAAACATAAAGTAAACCAGCAACAAAAAACCAGTGCTTAAGGCAATCACAGCACAGTGGATCAAGAGATCATGTGACCTGCACTGTGCTACGCAACTGATCAAGAGTTGATAAAATAATCAGTTTTCCACATTTGACTGCATACCCCCCAGGATATCAATCCAGGTAAAGGTCATTCTCCTGTTAAGCTAGTTGGAAAAACAGTACTGGACTGCTTTTTTCCCCAGCAGTGGGTTTTGGGGAAATGAAATTGTATCTATGTTTTTTCTTCTGGAATATAACTACATATGGACTTATTTTCTCAACACCAGGTCACAAAACTACCTTAATTATGTCTCTCATAACCTTCTTTCCTCTTGTTTTAATTAAGGAAGGATTTCTGTACCAGTTAGGGTAACCAGCTTCTGCTGCAATAATGTCATTCTAAATTCTTAGAGGCTTACAGCAATAAAGATGTTTCTCACTTTTGGGGCATGTTCCATGTGTCTTAATTCTGGGACCTAGGCTAATGGAGCAGCAGCTCTTTGGAATAAAGCTGGTTGCTGTGGCAGAGGCAAGTGATAAACATTGCTCTGACATTGCTTTCACATTTCAAAGTCCTATAAAGTCACATTGGAGCATCCAACATCTTGCATACATTTTTTTCTTAAAAAAATTTTTTATTGAAGTATAATTGATTTACAATGTTGTGTTAGTTTCAGGTGTACAGCTTTAAATAACCCCCATATCGGTAAATGATGCTACTTTCTATTCAGTTGCTTAAGTCAGAAATCTAAGCATCATTCCTGATTTCTCCTTCTTTCATTTGCCACATTCAACCCATCTACAAGTCTGATTGGTTCAACCTTCAAAATAGCTTTAGAATCTGTCTACCTTTCCCCATAGTCACTGTATTCACATGTATTAGTTTAGGTTTCCCCCAGAAGTGGTTCCTGGTACAAAGATTAAAGTGCAAGTCACTTTTCTGGGAGGTACTTTGTAATGTTGATGGAGAAATGGCAACTTGAGACAGGGAGTAACAAGTCAAAAAAAGGGAGGTCATTATTGAGAAACAAATAATGCTACAGTTAGCTAACGGTTAATTCTGTAGGGAACCTCTGGGAAACAATGTAAAACATATGCCTTGGTATTATTGCCCTTGAGTCAGGGGTGGGATATCATCAGTGGGGGGTGGGGAGCAACTCCTGGGGGCTATTGATATTTTGGACTTCCAAATTGTGCTGCAAGTAGGCAGAGTGACTACACGTGGCTTTGGAGAGAGTCTTTCAGGAAAAAGACACAGATATTGGCAATTTGAAGTCAGTTGCCTCATTAACGTGATCCAACAAGAAGGAGGGATATGAATGGGGCACCAACAGCATCTACTATGATCTCAGGGTCACATGTGACCCATAGAGAGTTTACCTTTGTAACAACTGCTCTTCAGGATAGTTGCCAGTTAACAAATAAGCAAAACAAACAAACAAACAGTAACATAACAAGAAAATTCTTGGAACAAGCTGCAGTTGGCCAGTTTGTCCTGAGATTGGGTCTTGCTATAATTTCATTTCTCTGGCACCACTTCTAGGTTCCCTTCACCCCCAGCCAACAGTTCAATGTGTATAGGCTTCTTTCCCAGTAATTGAGACTTTCCTGGTTAATGGATCTGTGCACCTGGGTATGATACCTTCATTAAGGCATGATCCTGAGGTTACTCATTAGCAATCATTAACAAAAAATAAATCATCAAGAATTGTAACCCAAGCAAACTCACTAAGATCCAGACAAACTCCTCATGGCTTCCATTATATGACAGCAACTCTGTCATTCATGCTTTCTTTGCTTATAGATATATTGGTGTAAAGACACCAACATGAAAAGCCATCAGTTATAGCCTTAATTTTAGTAGAATCAATATTGCGTCCCCGGGCAAAAGTGTGTTAAGATTTCTAGTCTAATGGAGCATGCAGTTTTGGGGACAGGAAGCACAAATTCCTCAAGCAGTCCATTAGGTATAACACTAGGTGGCATTTTTTGCTGTGGGGGTAGCTCTAGAGAGCTCCAATTCTTTATGTCTCAGCACAGAAAGAGTTCATCAAGAGGCAAAGTGATAGATAAGAAGTGATTTATTAGACTTGGATGCTTGTGAGGCTTCCGAGCAGGCAGGCAAGAGGATGCCACACCCAAAGAACTCAATAGGCCACCGTTTTATAATCAAAGGAAAAGTGGGAAGGAGGAAAAGACCACTTTCTTCCTCATTATTGAGTAGATGCTAAGCTTCCATCATCAGCTTCTCTTTCAGGTTGGGCAGGGGAATTTTCTTTTCCCTACATGATCAAGCTGGGACTATCCTGGAACTATAGAAAAATTATTTCAGGTCTCAGTACAATGAGGGTCTCTCACTTTGAAATGTCATCTTTTCACAAATTATTGTTTTTTTATGGATGCAGAGAGCATATTCTAGTGGTCATTAACTTACTGAGCTCACTCGGCAGGATGTGGGTCTCATGCCACCATTGTTCCATTGCTTGGGGGCATGTTTCATGCTTCTGTTTCATGGTTTTGTTTCTAAGCAAGCCTACTTGGTTTTGTGGTAAAACAAACCTGCTTTCTTGAGTAATTAACATACAGTAGTCTCCCATACTTCTTTCCTCTACTTACAATTCCTAGTAGAATTAACTATTGAATCAGCTGCTTTGTCCCTTTACTCTGTCCCTATCAATCTGGTCTACCTAGTTGAGCAGTGCCTCTTCTGTAGTCTGTGTTTTCTGGTGGGTATTATTAACATGTGGTGCAAAGATCCTCACACTTTGAGGCCACTCTCATAAATCCATCTGTATGCTTCTTCCTGAGACTTCTTTGCTTCCTCTCTTCCAATTTCTTAGCCCCACCCCAAGTTCCTAAACAAACAGTTAAGCTATTAGCAACAGCTGGAAGTCATGAATATTCCTGTCTCAGGCCACTTTTTACTCCAATCCAAGTTAGTAAACAGCTGTACTGCTTAGCTCTAGCCCCTGAGTTTTCTCTGCCACCACTGAAACTGTACTACAGAACAGCAATAAATCCATTTTCAGCTTACATGAGCAAGTTGTACTATCTATTGATGAACCAAAAATGACCACTTTTTCCTTTTTCAGCTGGATGAAATAAAATCTTGTAAGGGTCTAGGTGAGAAGGAGATTCATGTGTAAGAGAGAGAGACAATCTGAGTGTCTGGGCCAAGTATTAGTTTATATATGTTCACTAGATCTACTTAGCCTAAAGACAATCTAAGTGTCTGGGCCAAGTATTAGTTTATAAATGTTCACTGGATCTACTCAGCCTGATCTCAAATGTATCATTGCCATTATATGATAACATTATGTTGTACTTGCCTAACCTTGTGAATTGGTGGGCTTTGCTCAGCTCAGGAGGCAAAGCTCAGATCAATGTTGGGAAGCAATTTGATGTCCTGTGATTAGATATCCAGTCTCTATCAGAGCCTGGTAGTATGCCAGGAGCTGCTCTTCAAATGATGAGTAGGGGCAGTCCTAAGATTGCAGAGGAATAGGACCAGGAGACCACTTTCTCCCTCACAAATTCATCAAAAGAACATTTCAACGCTGAGTAAATTCCACAAAACAACTTCTGAATGCTGGCAGAGGACATCAGGCACCCAGAAAAGCAGATCATTGTCTTCAAAAACAGGTAGGAAAAAATATAAAAGATGAAAAAAGAGACAAAGGAGGTAGGGAGGGAGCTCCGTCCTGGGAAGGGAGTCCCATCCCAGGAAGGGAGTCTTAAGAAGACAGAAGTTTCCAAACACCAGGAAACACTCTTGCTGCCTAGTCTGTGACGAGCCTTGGAAGCACAGAGGGCAACATAACAGGGAGGAAAAATAAATAAATAATTAAAACCAACAGATTACGAGCCCAACGGTAACTTCCCCAGCAGAGAAGCAACGCAGACACCTGCATCCACCACTAGCAAGTAGGGGCTGGGCAGGGAGGTGCGGGCTGCAGTGCTTTATAAGAATCGGGCCGGAACACCCCAAGCATAACCAGAGCAAACTTGGGCTAGCAAACCAGACTGTGGGGTAGCTACCACGCGAAAAGCTCTAACATAAGACTCTGTCAGGACCATGCACAGAACAAAGGACAGAACAGAAATAGCTGCAGACCATCCCCCTCCGATGACAGGCAGCCAGAGCCGGAAGGGCCGGAAGGGGGTGATTGCAGCCCCAGAGAGACATTACCTACAAAACTGCAAGCAGGCTTCTTTGCTAACTAAGGCTTCTTGGGGTTCTGGACAGTCACCATCTACCTGAGAAGGGACGCCAGCAGTACACCCAGAAAACTGAACAGCAGGTACGGGAAAGGTGATAAGTCGCAGTGACTGTGCTCGCCAAACACCTGAGCTACTTGGACCTGGGAAGGGCACAAAATACAGGCCCAACTGAATCTGCACCTCTGAGGGCTACCTGAGTGCCAAGCTTGAGTGGCTTAGACTGGGGAGGTGCATGCAGCCTAAGGCTGGCCTCAGAGGGTTCCCGGCAGAGCAAAATAGAGTCTGAGCAGTGTGCGCCATGAGCAGGTGCAGGCCCAGTGTGGCTGAGACACTGCAAGCACACGCCAGTGTTATTTGTTTGCAGCATCCCTCCCTCCCCTCAGCGCGACTGAACAAGTGAGCCAAAAAAAAAAAAAAAAAAAGTGTCCACCACCACCCCCCTTGTGTCAGGGTGGAAATCAGACACTGAAGAGACCAGCAAATAGAAGAAGCTAAACAGTGGGAACTGCCTTGGAAGCGACCCCATACTGCCCACAATACCAGAGAAAGTTCCAGATATATCTTTACTATTTTTACGATCATTTTTTTTTGTTATTGATATTGTTATGTGATTGTTTGTTCTTCTTTTCTTTTTCTTCTTTTTTTTTAACTTAAAAAAATTTTAAGTCCTCTATTTCTCCTTTAATTTTTATTTTTATAACCTACTATTACTTTTCAAAAACAAAAAAAAGGACCCTATTTTTAAAGCAAATGCCGTATATATATATTTTGTGGGGTTGTTATTGTTTTTAAAATAATTCTTGTTTTCTTAATAATTCTTTGTTTCTTCATCTTCTTCTTCTTTTCTTTAATATTGTACTTTTGAAAATCCAACCTCACTCTAGATTTTTAATCTTTGCTTTTTGGTATTTGTTGTCAATTATGTACATTTAAAAACCCAATCTTCAATACCCAATTTTACCTGAGAGCGAGATTACTGGCTTGACCACTCTTTCCTCCTTTGGACTCTCCTTTTTCTCCACCAGGTGGCCTCTGTCTCTTTCCTCCCCCTTCTCTTCTCTACCCAACTCTGTGAATCTCTGTGTGTTCCAGACGGTGGAGAACACTTAGGAAACTGGTGTTCTTAGGAAACTGGCTGGATCTGTCTTTCACCTTTTCATTTCCCTCTTTTATCCTCCTGGCCACCTCTGTCTACTTCCTCCCTCTCCTCTTCCCTGTATAACTCGGTAAACATCTCTGAGCAGTCCAGAGTGTAGAGCGCCCATAAGGAAGTGATTACTGGCTAGCTTGCTCTCTCCTCTTTTGATCCCCCTCATCTCATTCCAGTCACCTCTAACTACCCCCTCCCTCTTCTCTTCTTCATGTAACTCAGTGAACCTCTCTGGGTGTCCCTCAATGTGGAGAAACTTTTCATCTTTAACCTAGATGTTTTATCATTGGTGCTGTATAGATGGAGAAGTCTTGAGGCTACTGTATAAATAAAATGGAAAACCAGAAGCAGGAGGCTTAAATGCAAATCCTGAGAACATCAGAGAACTCCTGAATCCAGGGAACATAAATCGATAGGAGCTCATCAAACACCTCCATACATACACTGAAACCAAGCACCACCCAAGGGCCAACAAGTTCCAGAGCAAACTTAAAAAAATTTTAAGTCCTCTATTTCTCCTTTAATTTTTATTTTTATAACCTACTATTACTTTTCAAAAACAAAAAAAAGGACCCTATTTTTAAAGCAAATGCCGTATATATATATTTTGTGGGGTTGTTATTGTTTTTAAAATAATTCTTGTTTTCTTAATAATTCTTTGTTTCTTCATCTTCTTCTTCTTTTCTTTAATATTGTACTTTTGAAAATCCAACCTCACTCTAGATTTTTAATCTTTGCTTTTTGGTATTTGTTGTCAATTATGTACATTTAAAAACCCAATCTTCAATACCCAATTTTACCTGAGAGCGAGATTACTGGCTTGACCACTCTTTCCTCCTTTGGACTCTCCTTTTTCTCCACCAGGTGGCCTCTGTCTCTTTCCTCCCCCTTCTCTTCTCTACCCAACTCTGTGAATCTCTGTGTGTTCCAGACGGTGGAGAACACTTAGGAAACTGGTGTTCTTAGGAAACTGGCTGGATCTGTCTTTCACCTTTTCATTTCCCTCTTTTATCCTCCTGGCCACCTCTGTCTACTTCCTCCCTCTCCTATTCCCTGTATAACTCGGTAAACATCTCTGAGCAGTCCAGAGTGTAGAGCGCCCATAAGGAAGTGATTACTGGCTAGCTTGCTCTCTCCTCTTTTGATCCCCCTCATCTCATTCCAGTCACCTCTAACTACCCCCTCCCTCTTCTCTTCTTCATGTAACTCAGTGAACCTCTCTGGGTGTCCCTCAATGTGGAGAAACTTTTCATCTTTAACCTAGATGTTTTATCATTGGTGCTGTATAGATGGAGAAGTCTTGAGGCTACTGTATAAATAAAATGGAAAACCAGAAGCAGGAGGCTTAAATGCAAATCCTGAGAACATCAGAGAACTCCTGAATCCAGGGAACATAAATCGATAGGAGCTCATCAAACACCTCCATACATACACTGAAACCAAGCACCACCCAAGGGCCAACAAGTTCCAGAGCAAGACATACCATGCAAATTCTCCAGCAACACAGGAACACATCCCTGAGCTTCAATATACAGGCAGCTCAAAGTTACTCCAAGCCTACCAGGCTCCTCCATCCCTGGGATTCTCCAGTCAGGAATACTGGAGTGGGTTGCCATTTCCTTCTCCAGGGGATGTTCCCAACCCAGGGATTGAACCAGGGCCTCCCATATTGCAGGCAGATGCTTTACCATCTGAGCCACCAGGAAAGTCTCTCAAAGTTACTCCAAGCCTACCAGGCTCCTCCATCCCTGGGATTCTCCAGTCAGGAATACTGGAGTGGGTTGCCATTTCCTTCTCCAGGGGATGTTCCCAACCCAGGGATCGAACCAGGGCCTCCCATATTGCAGGCAGATGCTTTACCATCTGAGCCACCAGGAAAGTCTCAATATACAGGCAGCTCAAAGTTACTCCAAAACCACTGATGTCTCATAACTCATTACTGGACACTTCATTGCACTCCAGAGAGAAGAAATCCAGCTCCACCCACCAAAACTCCAGCACAAGCTTCCCTAACCAAGAAACCTTGACAAGCTACTGATACAATCCCACCCACAGTGAGGACACTCCATAATAAAGAGAACTCCACAAATTCCCAGAATACAGAAAGGCCACCCCAAATGCAACAATATAACCAAGATGATGAGACAGAGGAATACCCAGCAGGTAAAGGAACAGGAGAAATGCCCACCAAACCAAAAAAAAGAGGAAGAGATAGGGAATCTACCTGAGAAAGAATTCTGAATATTGATAGTGAAAATGATCCAAAATCTTGAAATCAAAATGGAATCTCAGATAAATAGCCTGGAGACAAGGATTGAGAAGATGCAAGAAAGGTTTAACAAGGACCTAGAAGAAATAAAGAGTCAATATATAATGAATAATGCAATAAATGAAATCAGAAACACTCTGGAGGCAACAAATAGTAGAATAATGGAGGCAGAAGATAGGATTAGTGAAATAGAAGATAGAATGGTATAAATAAATGAATCAGAGTGGAAAAAAGAAAAATGAATTAAAAGAAATTAGGACAATCTCAGAGACCTCCAGGACAATATGAAACGCTCCAACATTCGAATAATAGGAGTCCCAGAAGAAGAAGACAAAAAGAAAGACCATGAGAAAATACTTGAGGAGATAATAGTTGAAAACTTCCCTAAAATGGGGAAGGAAATAATCACCCAAGTCCAAGAAACCCAGAGAGTTCCAAACAGGATAAACCCAAGGCAAAACACCCCAAGACACATATTAATCAAATTAACAAAGATCAAACACAAAGAACAAATATTAAAAGCAGCAAGGGAAAAACAACAAATAACACACAAGGGGATTCCCATAAGGATAACTGCAGATCTTTCAATAGAAACTCTTCAGGCGAGGAGGGAATGGCAAGACATACTTAAAGTGATGAAAGAAAATAACCTACAGCCCAGATTACTGTACCCAGCAAGGATCTCATTCAAATATGAAGGAGAAATCAAAAGCTTTACAGATAAGCAAAAACTGAGAGAATTCAGCACCACCAAACCAGCTCTCCAACAAATGCTAAAGGATATTCTTTAGACAGGAAACATAAAAAGGGCATATAAACCCGAACCCAAAACAATAAAGTAAATGGCAACAGGATCATACTTATCAATAATTACCTTAAACGTAAATGGGTTGAATGCCCCAACCAAAAGGCAAATACTGGCTGAATGGATACAAAAACAAGACCCCTATATATGCTGCCTACAAAAGACCCACCTCAAAACAAGGGACACATACAGACTGAAAGTGAAGGGCTGGAAAAAGATATTCCACGCAAATAGAGACCAAAAGAAAGCAGGAGTAGCTATACTCATATCCGATAAAATAGACTTTAAAGTGAAGACTGTGAAAAGAGACAAAGAAGGCCACTACATAATGATCAAAGGATCAATCCAAGAAGAAGATATAACAATTATAAATATATATACACCCAACATAGGAGCACCGCAATATGTAAGACAAATGCTAACAAGTATGAAAGGGGAAATTAACAATAACACAGTAATAGTGGGAGACTTTAATACCCCACTCACATCTATGGACAGATCAACCAAACAGAAAATTAACAAAGAAACGCAAACTTTAAATGATACAATAGACCAATTAGACCTAACTGATATCTATAGGACATTTCACCCCAAAACAATGAATTTCACCTTTTTTCTCAAGTGCTCATGGAAGCTTCTCCAGGATAGATCACATCCTGGGCCATAAATCTAACCTTGATAAATTCAAAAAAATCGAAATCATTCCAAGTATCTTTTCTGACCATAATACATTAAGATTAGATCTCAATTACAAGAGAAAAACTATTAAAAATTCCAACATATGGAGGCTGAACAACACGCTTCTGAATAACCAATAAATCACAGAAGAAATCAAAAAAGAAATCAAAATATGCATAGAAACGAATGAAAATGAAAACACAACAACCCAAAACCTGTGGGACACTATCAAAGCAGTCTGAAGAGGAAAGTTCATATCAATACAGGCATACCTCAAGAAACAAGAAAAAAGTCAAATAAATAACCTAACTGTACACCTAAAGCAACTAGAAAAGGAAGAAATGGAGAACCCCAGAGTTCGTAGAAGGAAAGAAATCTTAAAAATTAGGGCAGAAATAAATGCAAAAGAAACGAAAGAGACCATAGCAAAAATCAAGAAAGCAAAAAGCTGGTTCTTTGAAAGGATAAATAAAATTGCCAAACCATTAGCCAGACTCATCAAGAAACAAAGAGAGAAAAATCAAATCAATAAAATTAGAAATGAAAATGGAGAGATCACAACAGACAACTCAGAAATACAAAGGATCATAAGAGACTACTATCAGCAATTATATGCCAATAAAATGGACAACGTGGAAGAAATGGACAAATTCTTAGAAAAGTACAACTTTCCAAAACTGAACCAAGAAGAAATAGAAAACCTTAACAGACCCATCAAAGCACGGAAATTGAAACTGTAATCAGAAATCTTCCAGCAAACAAAAGCCCAGGTCCAGACGGCTTCACAGCTGAATTCTACCAACAATTTCGAGAAGAGCTAACACCTATCCTACTGAGACTCTTCCAGAAAATTTCAGAGGAAGGTAAACTTCCAAACCCATTCTATGAGGCCACCATCACCCTAATACCAAAACCTGACAAAGATGTCACCAAAAAAGAAAACTACAGGCCAATACCACTGATGAACATAGATGCAAAAATCCTTAACAAAATTCTAGCAATCAGAATCCAACAACACATTAAAAAGATCATACACCATGACCAAGTGGGCTTTATCCCAGGGATGCAAGGATTCTTCAATATCCACAAATCAATCAATGTAATTCACCACATTAACAAACGGAAAAATAAAAGCCATATGATTATCTCAATATATGCAGAGAAGGCCTTTGTCAAAATTCAACATCCATTTATGATACAAACTCTCCAGAAAGTAGGAATACAAGGAACATACCTCAACATAATAAAAGCTATATTTGACAAACCCACAGCAAACATTATCCTCAATGGTGAAAAACTGAAAGCATTTCCCCTAAAGTCAGGAGCAAGACAAGGGTGCCCACTTTCACCGCTACTATTCAACATAGTTCTGGAAGTTTTGGCCACAGCAATCAGGGCAGAAAAAGAAATAAAAGGAATTCAAATTGGAAAAGAAGAAGTAAAACTCTCACTGTTTGCAGATGACATGATCCTCTACACAGAAAATCCTAAAGACTCCACCAGAAAATTACTAGAGCTAATCAATGAATATAGTAAAGTTGCAGGATATAAAATCAACAGACAGAAATCCCTTGCATTCCTATACACTAATAATGAGAAAGTAGAAAAAGAAATTAAGGAAACAATTCCATTCACCATTGCAACGAAAAGAATAAAATACTTAGGAATATATCTACCTAAAGAAACTAAAGACCTATATATGGAAAACTATAAAACACTGATGAAAGAAATCAAAGAGGACACTAATAGATGGAGAAATATACCGTGTTCATGGATCGGAAGAATCAATATAGTGAAAATGAGTATACTACGCAAAGCAATCTATAGATTCAATGCAATCCCTATCAAGCTACCAGCGGTATTTTTCACAGAACTAGAACAAATAATTTCAAGATTTGTATGGAAATACAAAAAAACCTCAAATAGCCAAAGCAATCTTGAGAAAGAAGAATGGAACTGGAGGAATCAACCTGCCTGGCTTCAAGCTCTACTACAAAGCCACAGTCATCAAGACAGTATGGTACTGGCACAAAGACAGAAATATAGATCAATGGAACAAAATAGAAAGCCCAGAGATAAATCCACACACCTATGGACACCTTATCTTCGACAAAGGAGGCAAGAATATACAATGGAGTAAAGACAATCTCTTTAACAAGTGGTGCTGGAAAAACTGATCAACCACTTGTAGAAGAATGAAACTAGATCACTCTCTAACACCACTCACAAAAATAAACTCAAAATGGATTAAAGATCTAAATGTAAGACCAGAAACTATAAAACTCCTAGAAGAGAATATAGGCAAAACACTTTCCGACATAAATCACAGCAGGATCCTCTATGATCCACCTCCCAGAATACTCGAAATAAAAGCAAAAATAAACAAATGGGATCTAATTAAAATTAAAAGCTTCTGCACAACAAAGGAAACTATAACCAAGGTAAAAAGACAGGCTTCTGAATGGGAGAAAATAATAGCAAACGAAGCAACTGACAAACAACTAATCTCAAAAATATACAAGCAACTCATGCAGCTCAATTCCAGAGAAATAAACGACCCAATCAAAAAATGGGCCAAAAACTAAACAGACATTTCTCCAGAGAAGACATCCGGATGGCTAACAAACACATGAAAAGATGCTCAACATCACTCATTATCAGAGAAATGCAAATAAAGACCACAATGAGATACCATTTCACACCAGTCAGAATGGCTGCGATCCACAAGTCTACAAGCAATAAATGCTGGAGAGGGTGTGGAGAAAAGGGAACCCTCTTACACTGCTGGTGGGAACGCAAACTATTACAGCCACTATGGAGAACAGTGTGGAGATTCCTTAAAAAACTGCAAATAGAACTGCCTTATGACCCAGCAATCCCACTGCTGGGCATACACACCAAGGATACCAGAATTGAAAGAGACACATGTACCCCAATGTTCATTGCAGCACTGTTTATAATAGCCAGGACATGGAAACAACCTAGATGTCCATCAGCAGATGAATGGATAAGAAAGCTGTGGTACATATACACAATGGAGTATTACTCAGCATCAAAAAGAATTCATTTGAATCTGCTCTAATGAGATGGATGAAACTGGAACCTATTATACAGAGTGAAGTAAGCCAGAAAGAAAAACACCAATACAGTATACCGACACATATATATGGAATTTAGAAAGATGGCAATGATGACCCTGTATGCGAGACAGCAAAAGAGACACAGATGTATAGAACGGACTTTTGGACTCTGTGGGAGAGGGAGAGGGTGGGATGATTTGGGAGAATGGCATTGAAACATGTATACTATCATGTAAGAATGAAGCACCAGCCTATGTTTGATACAGGATACAGGATGCTTGGGGCTGGTACACGGGGATGATGCAGAGAGAGGAAATGGGGTGGGATGTGGGAGGGGGATTCATGATTGGGAGCTTGTATACACCCGTGGTGGATTCATGTCAATGTATGGCAAAACCAATATGGTATTGTAAAGTAAAATAAAGTAAAAATAAAATAAAAAAAAAATAAGTCAAAAAAAAAAAAAAAAAAAGGAAATCAGTCCTGAATATTCATTGAAAGGGCTAATGCTGAAGCTGAAACTCCAATACTTTGGCCACGTGATGCAAAGAAGTGACTCCTTGGAAAAGACCCCGATACTGGGAAAGATTGAAGGCAGGAGGATAAGGAGACGACAGAGGATGAGATAGTTGGATGGCATCACTGACTCGTTGGACATGAGTTTGAGCAAGCTCTGGGAGTTGGTGATGGACAGGGAAGCCTGGCGTGCCACAGTCCATGGGGTCGCAAAGTGTCAGACATGACTGAGTGGCTGAACTGAACTGAACATTCTCCTGTTGATGGTTGAGTCCTGGCTTAGACCTTAACATTTCTGAAAGAAAAACTTCCATGCTTTTTCCACTTCACAGAAAACTAACAAAACCAATCACATGGATCACAACCTTGTTTAACTCAATCAAGCTATGAGCCATGCTGTGAAGGGTCACACAAGATGGATGGGTCATGGTGGAGGGTTCTGACAAAACGTGGTTCACTGGAGAAGGGAATGGCAAACCACTTCATCATTCTTGCTTTGAGAACCCCATGAACAGTATGAAAAGGCAAAAAGTTATGACACTGAAAGGTGAATTCCTCAGGTCAGTAGGTGCCCAATATGCTACTGGAGAAGAGTGGAGAAATAGCTCCAGAAGTAATGAAGAGGTTGAGTCAAAGTGAAAACAATACCCACCTCTCTAAGTGTTTGGTGGTAAAAGTAAAGTCTGATGCTGTAAAGAACAGTATTGCATAGGAACCTCGGATGTTAGGTACATGAATCAAGGTAAACTGGAATTGGTCAAACAGGAGATGGCAAGAGTGAACATCGACATTTTATGACTCTGTGAACTAAAATGAACCAGGATAGGTGAATTTAATTCAGATAACCATTATATCTACTAATGTGGGCAAGAATCCCTTAGAAGAAATGGAGTAGCCTTTGTAGTCAATGAAAGAGTCCAAAATGCAGTACTTGGATGCAATCTCAAAAATCACAGAAATCTCTGTTCATTTCCAAGGCAAACCATTCAATATCCAGTATTGAACAGTAATCCACATCTCCCCCAACCACTAATGCTGAAGAAGCTGAAGTTGAATAGTTCTATGAAGAGCTACAAGACCTTTTAGAACTAACATCAAAAAAGATGTCCTTTTCATCATAGGGGACTGGAGTGCAAAAGTAGGAAGTCAAGAGATACCTGGAGTAACAGGCAAGTTTGGCCTAGGACTACAAAATGAAGCAGGACAAAGGCTAACAGAGTTCTGCCAAGAGAACACACTGGTCATAGCATACATCATGTTCTAAAAACACAAGAGATGACTCTACTCATGGACAATACCAGATAGTCAACACCAAAATCAGATTGGCTATATTCTTTGCAGTTGAAGATGGAGAAGCTCTACACAGTCTGCAAAAGCAAGACCAAGAACTGACTGTGGCTCACATCATGAACTCCTTATTGTAAAATTCAGACTTAAATTGAAGAAAGTAGGGAAAACCACTAGCCCATTAAGTATGACCTAAACCAAATCCCTTATGATTATACAGTGGAAGTGACAAATAGATTCAATGGATGAGATATGATAGAGTACCTGAAGAACTATGGATGGATGTTCATGACATTGTACAGGAGCTGGTGATCAAAAGCATCCCCAAGAAAAAGAAAAGCAAAAAGACAAAATAGTTGTCTGAGGAGGCCTTACAAATAGCTGAGAAAAGAGAATCTAAAGAGAAAGGACAAAAGGAAAGATATATCCATCTGAATTCAGAGTTCCAAAGAATAGCAAGGAGTGATAAAAAAGCCTTCCTAAGTGAACAATGCAAAGAAACAGAGGAAAACAACACAATGGGAAAGACTAGAGGTCTCTTCAAGAAAATTAGAGATATCAAGGAAACATTCCATGCAAAGATCGACACAATAAAGGAAAGAAATGGTATGGACCTAACAGAAGCAGAAGATATGAAGAAAAGAAAGAAAGTGAAGTCACTCAGTCGTGTGCAACTCTTTGCGACCATGTGGACTGTAGCCTACCAGTCCTTGGGGGTTCTCCAGGCAAGAATACTGGAGTGGATTGCCAGGGGCAAGAATACACAGAAGAACTATACAAAAAAGATCCTAATGACACAGATAACAACAATGGTATGATTACTCATCTAAAGCCTGACATCTTGGAGTGTGAAATGAAGTGGGCTTTAGGAAGCATCTCTATGAACAACACTAGTGGAGGTAATGGAATTCTAGATGAGCTATTTCAAATCCTAAAGATGATGCTGTGAAAGTGCTGCACTCAATATGCCAGCAAATATGGAAAATTCAGCAATAGCCACAGGACTGGAAAAGTTCAGTTTTCATTCTAATCCCAAAGAAGAGCAATGCCAAAGAGCAATGCCAAAGAGCAATGCCAAATTGTGCTACTGCACAATTGCCTTCTTTTCACATGCTAGCAAAGTAATGTTCAAAATTCTACTAGCCAGGTTTTAAGAGTACCTGAACTGTTGTTCAAGCTGGATTTAGAAAAGGCAGAGAACCAGAGATCAAATTGCCAACATCCACTGGATCTTAGAAAAAGCAAGAGAATTCTAGAAAAACATCTACTTCTGCTTCATTGACTACACTAAAGCTTTTGACTGAGTTGATCACAAAAACCTAGAAAATTCTTACAGAGATGGAAATACCAGGCAAGCTTACCTGCCTCCTGAGAAATCTGTATGCAGGTCAAGAAACAGCAGTTAGAATCAGACATAGAATAAAGGACTGGTTCCAAATTGGAAAAGGAGTATGTCAAGGCTGTATATTGTTGAGAGGGTAACAGGCAGGAAGGCCAGGGGTCTCCAAATGGAGGAAATAGGCTGCAAGTGTCAGACATTTTTATCTCTCTTAAGCAGCAGGAGGAAACAAACTAGTGATATTTTTTCCTTCTCTATACAAAATTAAAAGGAAGTTTCTCTTAAAATTCTGTGTTGCCATAATGACACCTGGTTTCACCTGAAGTTAGCTATTCTCAAACCTAGAGATAACCAATGCCTTTTTCTTATGGAAATGTTTATCTTAAGCTATGCTAATGTACTATGCATTTACCCCAAACTCTGTCTTCAAGTCCGGAGAAGGCAATGTCACCCTACTCCAGTACTCTTGCCTGGAAAATCCCATGGATGGAGGAGCCTGGTAGGCTGCAGTCCATGGGGTCGCTAAGAGTCGGGCATGGCTGAGCGACTTCACTTTTCACTGTCATGCATTGGAGAAGGAAATGACAACCCACTCCAGTGTTCTTGCCTGGAGAATCCCAGGGACGGAGGAGCCTGGTGGGCTGCCATCTATGGGGTCGCACAGAGTCGGACACGACTGAAGCGACTTAGCAGCTTAGCAGCTGTCTTCAAGTCGGTTTTGCCTTTTGGCTCAGAACTTACTTGATAAACCAGTATGTTATACTCAGATATTTTTCCTCTAATCTATGTAAATGAAACTGTTTGTATGGTGATTTGCCCTTCTTTAATTTCTTCTCCTCTGGGGGCCAAGAATCCCAGTGTCTTTGGAGAAGGCAATGGCACACCACTCCAGTACTCTTGCCTGGAAAATCCCATGGACGGAGGAGCCTGGAAGGCTGCAGTCCATGGGGTCGCTGAGGATCAGACACGACTGAGCGACTTCACTTTCACTTTTCACTTTCTTGCGTTGGAGAAGGAAATGGCAACCCACTCCAGTGTTCTTGCCTGGACAGTCCCAGGGACGGGGGAGCCTGGTGGACTGCCGTCTATGGGGTCGCACAGAGTCGGACACGACTGAAGTGACTTAGCTTAGCTTGCGTGATTCAACAACAACCTTTCATTGTCACCCTGCTCATTTAACTTATATGCAGATTATATAATGAGAAATGCCAAGCTGGATGAAGCACATGCTGGAATCAAGATTGCCAGGATGAATATAATAATTTCAGGTATGCAGATGATACCACCCTTGTGGGAGAAAGGAAGAAGAACTAAACAGCCTCTTGATGAAGGTAAAAGTGGAGAGTGAAAAAGCTGGCTTAAAACTCAATATTCAAAAAAAGAAGATCATGGCATCTAGTCCCATCATTTCATGGCAAATAGATGGAGAAACAATGGAAACAGTGACAGACTTTATTTTCTTGGGCTCCGAAATCACTGCAGATGGTGACTGCAGCCACAAAATTAAAAGTCACTGGCTCTTTGGAAGAAAAGCTGTGATGAACCTAGACAGCATATTAAAAAGCAGAGACAGCACTTTGCCAATAAAAGTCTGTATAATCAAAGTTATAGTTTTTCCAGTAGTCATGTATGGATGTGAGGGCTGGACCATAAAGAAGATTGAACACTGAAGAATTGATGCTTTTGAGCTGTGGTGTTGGAGAAGACTCTTGAGAGTCCCTTGGACTGAAAGGAGATCAAACCAATCAATCCTAAAGAAATCTATTCTGAATATTCATTGGAAGGACTAATGCTGAAGCTGAAGCTCCAGTACTTTGGCCACCTGATGGGAAGAGCCGACACATTAGAAAAGATCCTGATGTTGGGAAAGATTGAAGGCAGGAGAAGAAGGGGATGAAAGAGAATGAGATGGTTGGATGGCATCACTGATTTTATGGACATGAGTTTGAGGAAGTTCTGGGAGATGGTAAACGACAGGGAAGCATGGTGTGCTGCAGTCCATGGGGTTGCAAAGAGTTGGATATGACTGAGTCACTGAACAATAGCAATTTATAAGAAGAGGCAGAGAAGCTGTATCTCTTTCTCTGTCTCTCTTTACACATGCATACAGGAGAGGTTATCTTAGGATATAGTCTAAAGGTGGCTCTTTGAAAGTCAAGAAAGGAACTCTCACCAGGAAATAGCCCTGGCATTTCCTTAGTCTTGGACTTCTGGCCTCCACAACTGTGAGACAACAAATTTCTTTCATTTAAGTGACCCAGTCTGATATATTCAGCACTCTGATAGACTAATACATAATGGCATTGACTTGCTGTAAAACCCTAGGGGTCAGCACTGAGACCCTTCCATTAAGACTTGCCTGAGATATCCTGTCTTTAGTCACTGTGAAGTAAAGTGAAAGTCGCTCAGTCATGTCTGACTCTTCACCATGAACTGTATAGTCCATGGAATTCACCAGCCAGAATACTGGAGTGGGTAGCCTTTCCCTTTTCTAGGGGATCTTCCCAACCTAGGGACCAAACCCAGGTCTCCCACATTGCAGGCAGATTCTTTACAAGCTGAGCCACAAGGGAAGCCACTGTAGGTACATCTAATACCCTCTCATTTGGCTTATTGGCAGACCTGATTGTATTGCAGCCTGAATATGCTGTAAAGCTATCTCTTGCTCTGGTTTCCACTGAAAACTGGCATCTTTCTGAGTCATTTAATAAAAGGGTTGTTGCAAGTTTTCCAAATGTATGTGCTACTTCCAAAGTTAAGACGTTTGTTCATTGTTAAGCCTTTTTCTCAAGGGTAGAAGCTACAAAGTGTAAAAACTTCCCAGTATTCCTCAGATCACTTTGAATCTACATAGGACTTATCTCCCAGCCTCTGGGTACATCCATTGTACTTTCTGCTTCATAGTCCCTAGGTTCAATTCACATTATATCACTGACATAGTGACTATGGGATATCCAGAGAGCCAAGGTCTAACTAGACTGTGTTGTGATAGAGAGCAAGGAGAGATAACTCAGATTTCTTCCAAGATGTGAATGTATGCTGCTGTTCTTTCTAAATGAATGCAAACATCTTTTAATTTTCCTTTGTGATAGGAATGGAAAGAAATACATTTTCCAGATCAATAGTTGTTATTTATGAGAGAGATTGGATTGGTCTAGTAAAAATAAAATATCTGCTATAGCTGCTACAATTGGGGCTAAAATTTTATTTATTTACAATTTTTAGTAGTTGTATTGATTTCCCATGACTACTGTAACAAATTACCTCAAACAGTGACTTAAAACAATAAATGTTTATTTCCTCACACTTATGGAGCTTGGTCAAGAAGTCTAAAATTAGTTTCACTGCACTGAGATCTTAGTCACAATAGGGTGGTGCTTCCTCCAAGGGTGCTAAGGGTAGGTAGATTTCCTTATCTTTCCCAGCTTCTAGGACTGCATTTCTTGGTTCATAGTCGCTTCTTCCTTCTTCAGAGCTGGCAGCATGGCATCTTGTTTCTAGAGTCACACTGACTTCTTCTGTAGTCTAATCACCCTCAGTCTCCCTATTGTTAGGACACTTATGATTACACTCAAGGTTCACCGGGATAATCCAGGATAATCTGTCCATCTCAAGAGCCTTAATTTAATCACAAATTAAATTAATCTGCCAAGTGCTTTTGCAATATAAATTAGCACTCACATATTCCAGAGATTAGGACCTGGATATTTCGAGGACCACTTTCAGCCAACACAGTTTTTTCCTCATCTACCATGACCAGTTTTCACCATTTTTTCCAGGGTCCTGTTAAAAATCAAAATAAATTCTAACTGAGAAGATGCAAGAGACTTGGGTTTGACCCTTGGGTCAGGAAGATCCCCTGGAAGAGGAAATGGCATCCTACTCGAGTATTCTTATCTGGAAAATTCCATGGGCCTGGTGAGCTACAGTCCATGGAGTCTCAAAGAGTCAGACATGACTGAGCATACGCACAGAGCCCCAGAGACACTTTCACTGAATCCTTTAGTCTTCAAGGAGAGTACTGATCCCTGCCATTACACTTGGAACGTGGTAGTGCTTCCAAAAGTTCACTAACTTGGCCAAAGGGAAATATCAGGAGATTACATCTGGACTTTCATATCATAACCTTAAATGATCTTTACCCTGAGATCATATTTTGCTGGTAGCATCCTGTGTTTAATCTCCACCCAGGTTTTAGTTGGAGGGAACTTATCTGAAGATGAGAAACAAGTTTGTTTTCCACTACAGAAAGTTCTGGTTCTTTTATATTTCCTCTAAATTCTGCTTGCAAACTGAGCAGTTCCTTCTTTAGTTTATCCCTCTCTTTTTATACTTCTCCATATACAGATTATAAATCGAAAGCCAATGAACATATCCTACACACTGCCTGAAGGTCTCCTTAGCCTTGTCTACAAGTTCATTAGATATATTTTCTATCTACCAGCTTACCACAGGCAAGTCTTTGCAATTACTCCACTGATATATAACAAATGTAGCCTCCTTCCAGCTTCTCCAGGAATTCTCAGCCTCTAGGAACAGTTTTCTGGAAGCTACTTTTATAGCCTCTGTCTGCTCCTCAGTCTCAAAGTTAATGCCATGTGTTGTAGGTTTTATTAAAGCAGGATGCCATTCTTGATATTAGATTGAATTCCTTCAGTTAGCTTTTATTGTGTAACGAATTGCTCCAAAATTTAGTGGCTTAAAACAGCAATTTTTTTTTTTTTCACTCACAATTCTGTGAGTCGTTTGAGCTATTTTCTTGCTGATTTTTCCTGGGATCCCTCATGCAACTGACTTTAACTGGAGGGTTGGTACACTGGGAAGACTATAAGTTGCCCCCTCAATGATCCCCATATTCTGGTATTTATTCCTTTTTGTAATATTTTCCCCTGGATTGTGGGTTGGCCTAACAACTTGTAACTTGCTTCTAAACCATAGAACATGACAAAGATTATGAGGTGTCCCTGTCAAGATTAGGTTACAAGAGTTTGTAATTTCTGTCTTGCTAGCTGACTTTATTGACTCTCTTTCCCTTGCTGGCTTTGATGAAAGAAATTTATCATGTTGAAGAGGCCCATGTGGCAAGGCATTGAGTACAAGGAAAAGTAGTGGTATCTTCATGATCCTCACCACCAAGACCACAACCACTATCATCTTCATCACCTCTGCCAGTATTATTACTCTTCCACATAGCCTTGATTTTTTTTTATTAAGGTATAGCTGGTTGACAACATTATATTAGTTCAAGATGTACAACATACTAATTCACAATTTTTAGAAGTTATCCTTGATTTATAGTTCTTATAAAATATTGGCTGTATTCCCTATGCTGTACAGTGTATCCTTGTAGCTTCTTTTATATATAGAAGTTTGTATCTCTTAATTTCATGCCTTTATATTCCTTCCCCTTTGCTCTCCCCACTAATAACTACAAGTTTATTCTCTGTGAGTCTGTTTCTTTTTGTTCTATTTGCTAGTTTTTTTTTTTTTTTTAGATTCCACATATATGTGATATTATATAGCATCTTTCTCTGACTTATTTCACAAAGCATGATACCTTTTAAATTGATCCATGTTATAGCAAAGGGCAAAATTCATTCTCCTTTATGGATGAATAGTATTTCATTATATGTATGTATATATGTGTGTGTGTGTGTGTGTGTGTGTGTGTGTGTGTGTGTGTGGATGTATCTCAAATAACTATCCACTCAACTGTTGAACACTTAGGTTGTTTTGTATCTGGGAAACTGTAAATATTATTGCTATGAACAATGAGCATTGAGGCACATGTATGTTTTTAAATTAGTGCTTTAATTTTCTTCAGATATATATGAAGGAATAGAATTGCTGACTCATAGAATGTGGTCCACTGGAAAAGGAAATGGCAAACCACTTCAGTATTCTTGCTGTGAGAACCCCATGAACCGTATGAAAGGCATAATGATAGGATACTGAAAGAGGAATTCCCCAGGTCAGTAGGTGCCCAACATGCTACTGGAGATCAGTGGAGAAATAGCTCCAGAAATTAAAGCTCAACATTCAGAAAACGAAGATCATGGCATCTGGTCCCATCACTTCATGGGAAATAGATGGGGAAACAGTGGAAACAGTGTCAGACTTTATTTTTTGGGGCTCCAAAATCACTGCAGGTGGTGACTGCAGCCATGAAATTAGAAGACGCTTACTCCTTGGAAGAAAAGTTATGACCAACCTAGATAGAATATTCAAAAGCAGAGACATCACTTTGCCTACTAAGGTCCATCTTTTCAAGGCTCTGGTTTTTCCAGTAGTTATGTATGGATGTGAGAGTTAGACTGTGAAGAATACTGAGCGCTGAAGAATTGATGTTTTTGAACTGTGGTGTTGGAGAAGACTCTTGAGAGTCCCTTGGACTGAAAGGAAATCCAACCAGTCCATTCTGAAGGAGATCAGCCCTGGGATTTCTTTGGAAGGAATGATGCTAAAGCTGAAACTCCAGTCCTTTGGCCACCTCATGCGAAGAGTTGACTCACTGGAAAAGACTCTGATGCTGGGAGGGATTGGGGGCAGGAGGGGAAGAGGACGACTGAGGATGAGATGGCTGGATGGCATCACTGACTCGATGGACGTGAGTCTGAGTGAACTCCGGGAGTTGGTGATGGACAGGCAGGCCTGGCATACTGCGATTCATGGGGTCACAAAGAGTCGGACATGACAGCGACTGAACTGAACTGAACTGAACTGATGGTACTTTTATTTTTAGTTTTTTGAGAAACCACCATATTGTTTTCTACAGTGGCTGTACTAACTTACACTCTCATCAACAGTGTACAAAGTTCCCCTTTTTCTAACAAATAACATTTGTTATTTGTGATCATTTAGATGATATCCTGGAGAAGGCAGTGGCACTCCACTCCAGTACTCTTGCCTGGAGGATCCCATGGACGGAGCAGCCTGGTAGGCTGCAATCCATGGGGTCGCTAGATCAGACACGACTGAGCGACTTCACTTTCACTTTTCACTTTCATGCATTGGAGAAAGAGATGGCAACCCACTCCAGTGTTCTTGCCTGGAGAATCCCAGGGACGGGGGAGCCTGGTGGGCTGCCGTCTATGGGGTCGCACAGAGTCGGACACGACTGAAGTGACTTAACAGCTTCAGCAGATGATATCCATTCTGAGAGGTATGAGGTGCTATCTCATTGTGATTTTGATAATGCCTTTCTCTGACAATGATGCTGAAAATCTTTTCATGTGCCTTTTAGCCATCTGTGTGTCGTCTTTGGAAAAATGTCTATTCAGGTCTCCTGCTGGTATACGTGAAGTAACAGGCAAGCTTGGCCTTGGAATACAAAATGAAGCAAGGCAAAAGCTAACATGGTTTTGCCAAGAGAACACACTGATTACCACAAGCACCCTCTTCCAACAACACAGGAGATGACTCTACACATGGACATCAGCAGATGGTCAATACCAAAATCAGATTGATTATATTATTTGTAGTCAAAAATGGAGAAGCTCTATATAGTCTGTAAAAACAAGACTAGGAGCTGACTGTGGTTCAGATCATGAACTCCTTACTACAAAATTCAGACTTAAATTGAAGAAAGTAGGGAAAACCACTAGCCCCTCAAAATGACCTAAGTCAAATTCCTTATGATTCATTATACAGTGGAAGTGATGAATAGATTGAAGGGATTAGATCTGGTAGACAGAGTGCCTGAAGAACTGTAAATGGAGGTTCATAACATGGTACAGGGGGCAGTGACCAAAATCATCCCCAAGAAAAAGAAATACAAAAGGCAAAATGATTGTCTGAGAAGGCCTTACAAATAGCTGAAAAAAGAAGAGAAGTGAAAGGCAAAGGAGAAAAGGAAAGATATACCCTTCTGAATGCAGAGTTCCAAAAAACAGCAAGGATATATAAGAAAGCCTTCTTAAGTGAACAACAAAAAAAAAAAAAATAGAGGAAAACAATAAAATGGGAAAATTTAAGAAAATTTAAGGTACCAAGGGAACATTTCATGCAAAGAAAAGTATGAAAGTGAAAGTCACTCAGTTGTGTCCAACTCTTTGAGACCCCATGAACTATACAGTCTGCAGAATTCTCCAGGCCAGAATACTGGAGTGGGTAGCCTTTCCCTTCTCCAGGGCATCTTCCCAACCCTGAGATTGAACTCAGATCTCCTGCATTGCAGGTGGATTCATTAACAGCTGAACCACAAGGGAAGCCCATTTCTTGAAAAGATGGGCAAAATAAAGGACAGAAACAGTATGGACCTAACAGAAGCAGAAGATATTAAGAAGAGGTGGGAAGAACACATAGAGAATGGAACAAACAAAAAACAAAAAAAAAACTTAATGACACAGATAACCATGATGATGTGATCACCCACCTAGAGCCAGACATCCTGGAGTGTGAAGTCAAGTGGGCCTTAGGAAGCATTATATTAACAAAGTTAGTGGAAGTGATGGAATTCCACCTGAGTTACTTCAAATCCTCAAAGACGATGATGTACAAACAAAGTGCTGCACATAATATGTCAGCAAATTTGGAAAACTCATAATGACCACAGGATTAAAAAAGTCAATTTTCATTTTTATTCCGAAGAAGTGCAATACCAAAGAATGTTCAAACTACCATATAATTGGGCTCATTTCACATGTTCACAAGATTATGCTCAAAATCCTTCAAGACAGGGTTCAACAATACATGAACTGAGAATTTCCAGATGTACAAACTGGATTTAGAAAAGGCAGAGGAACCAGAGATCAAACTGCCAACATTCGTTGGATCATAGAAAAACCAAGGGAATTCCAGAAAAATATCCACTTCTGCTTCATTGATTATGCTAAAGCCTTTAACTGTGTAAATCACAACAAACTGTGGAAAATTCTGAGAGATGGGAATTCCAGGCCACCTGACCTGCCTCCTGAGAAACCTGTATGCAGGTCAATAAACAACAATTAGAACTGGACATGAAATGATGGTCTGGTTCCAAATTAGGAAAGGAGTACATTAAGGCTGCATATTGTCACCCTGCTTATTTAATTTCTATGCAAAGTACATCATGCAAAATGCCAGGCTGGATGAAGCACAAGCTGGAATCAAGATTGCCAGGAGGAATATCAATAACTTTAGATAGGCAGATGACACCTCCCTAATGGCAGAAACTGAAGAATAACTAAAGAGCTTTTTGATGAAGGTGAAAGTGGAGAGTTTAAAAGCTGGCTTAAAACTCAACATTCAAAAAATGAAGATTATGGCAACTTTTCCCATTACTTCTTGGCAAATTGATGGGGAAAAAATGGAAACAGTAACAGACTTTATTTTCTTGGGCTCCAAGATAACTGTAGATGGTAACTTCAGCTGTGTAATTAAAAGATGCTTCCTGCTTGGAAGTAAGGCTATGATGAACATAGACAGGGAATTAAAAAGCAGACATCACTTTGCTGACAAAGGTTCATATAGTCAAAGCTATGTTGTTGTTGTTATTGTTGTTTTCTTTCCAGTAGTCAGGTATGGATGTGAGAGTTGGATCATAAAGAAGGCTGAGCACTGAAGAATTGATGCTTTCAAATTGTGGTGTTGGAGAAGACTCTTGAGAGTCTCTTGGATTGCAAGGAGATCAAATCAGTCAATTCTAAAAAATCAACCCTGAATATTCATTGGAAGGACTGCTACTGAAGCTGAAGCTCCAACACTTCGGCCACCTGATGGGAAGAGCTGACTCACTGGAAAAGACCCTGATGTTGGGAAAGATTGAAGGCAGGAGGAGAAGGGGTTGATGGAGGATGAGATGATTGGATGGCATCACCGAGTTAATGGACATGAGTTTGAGCAAACTTAGGGTGATAATGAAGGACAGGGAATCCTGACATGCTTCAGTTCATGGGGTTGCAAAGAGTCAGCCATGACTGAGTGACTGACTAACAACAACCCGTTTTTTAAATCAAGTTGCTTATTTTTTTGACAGAGTTGTATGAGGTGTTTATGAATTTTTGATGTTAGACCCTCATTGATTATATCATTTGCAACCATTTTCTCTCATTCAGTAGATTGTCTTTTCATTTTCTCCATATCTTCACTGTGGAAAAGCTTTCAAGTTTAATTAAGTAGCATTTGTTCATTTTTGCTTTTATTTCTTTTGTCTTATGAGACAGTGAGATATCCAAAAATATTGGTACAATTTATGTCAAAACCTATGTTTTCTTCTAAGAGCCTTATAGCTTCCCATCTTACATTTAGTTTTTGAGCATTTTGAGTTTATTATTGTGTATGGTATTAAAGAATGTTCTAATTTCATTCTTTTACACGTAGCTGTCCAGTTTCTCACCACCACTTGTTTAGGAGGCTATCTTTTCTCTGTTGTATGTTTTGTCTCATATGTTATAGATTGATTGACTGTAAGTCCATGGTTTTATTTCTGAACTCACTGTTCTGTTTCATTAATCTACTTGCTTTTGTGCCAGTATCCTATTGTTTTGTAGTATAGTCTGAAGTAAGGGCACACGATTCCTCCTGTTCTCTTTTTCTTTTTCAAGTTTGTTTTAATTATTCAAGGTCTTTTGTGTTTCCATACAAATTTTAAAAGTATTTTTTCTAATTCTGTGAAAAGTGCTTTTGGTATTTTGATAAGAATTGCATTGAATAGGTAGATTTCTTTGAGTAGCACAGTCATTTTAACAATATTAATTGTTACAATCCATGAACATGGTATATCTTTCTATTTATTTGTGTCATCTGTGTGATAAATCTCCTTAGGTAGGTTTATCCCCAGATATTTTGTTCCTTTTGATGAGATTGTAAATTTGATTATTTCCTTAATTTCTCTTTTCAATAGTTTATTATTAATGTATAGAAATGCAACAGGTTTCTACATATCAATTTTATATTCTACAAATTTGCTTAATTCATTGATTAGCTCTAGTGGTTTTTCTTGGTAGCATCTTTATGATTTTCTATGCATAGCATCATGTCATCTGCAAATAGTAACAGTTTTACTTCTTCTTGCCTTGATTCTTGATAGGTCATTCTTAACCACTGACTGACTAATGGGGTCGATGAGCTGGGCAGTCAAAAGGGCCTCTAAACAACTTATCCTCATTGATCTAGTGTCTCTAGCCCATTCCTCCCCACCCAAAATATTAGCTCTACACTCAGCAGCCAGTATCAGTAGTTAGATAGGATAATGGTCTTTCCTCTCACCTGTCAGGTCTCTCTCAAAACAGATCTCCAAGGTTCCTGCCTTTTCCTTCTTGGACTGTAGAGGAGTTATTGGTACTATTTACAATCCTTGCATGGCTAACAGGAAAGATCAGGCCATGCCCTATGGGGACTATGATGAGTTGTTCGTTTACAAATAAAGCAGGCCAAGAAAATGATCCTTGGCCTCTCCTATGATCCTTGGTGTAAAGAGACTCCCAAGGATTTTCTTCAAATGCATTGAATCTGTCTGTAAAGAGACTCCCAAGGATTTCCTTCAAATGCATTGAATCTGTCTGCTGTGCCCATGTGACATAGCTTAAGAGTAGCACACCTCATCTATTGACTGACCTGCCAGAGAGACAAAGCTGGGGCTCCTGGCTGATATGCCCTGAGCTAAAGAAGCTTCACAGTACAACATGACTTTTCTGAAGAAAGGAATTTGCTTTCCCTGCCCGCTACCCCCCACCTCAGGGCTTGGAGACCTAGTGAAGGGGTGGAACATGTTTTTATCCAGCTCTAGGGGTGAGGACATGGTGACCTAATCTTGCTCCAATGTTTCTAACAAACATCCTTTCTTCCATCTATGCTCACAGGTAGATGTAAGCAGCTCTTCTTTCCTGCAGATGATGAAGCCTCTCTAATAGCTGAAGAGACCCTGGGAAGGAAAAGCTGCTACTTATTTCTTTAAATCCCACAAATCCTACCCCATCTCCCACTCATCACATTTCTCCTCTGGATCTCTTTGTCTGATTAACTTCAGACAGAAACATGAGAGAACAATAGCTGGCTCTATGAATGGCAAACGAGATGAAGAAGCCAGAAACAAGTGTGGGACAGGAGACAAAGGAGCAGCCTGAGAGAGATGTGATGCATCGGCTTTTATGAATCATCAAGGAGCCCAAGGATAGGGCACAATTTGATTCAGGAATAATTCAATAGTAGTTTTTCATTATTAAAGGAGGTTTTCTATTGGATTAATAAGACATCATTAGACAAACTAAATTCAATAAATATAATTACTCATAAACCGAGTTTTCAAATTCACAAGTTCTTTATCATTTATGAAAAAGTTAAGATTTTCTTGGCCTGCTTTATTTGTAAACGAACAACTCATCATTCATGGGCCTTGCCATATGAGGTGGAAGGAAAAGAAAGCCACAATGTGACATCTTTTCAACAGGGCTTCCCCTGAACACTTCACTTAGAGTTGTGTCCTAAGCACCCTTCACCCATGAATTAGGGGTTTCTGTCTGGTGCATTAACATGGTCCAAGTGCCTGAGCCAGTGCCTAGCATGCAGTAGATACTTAATACATGTTCTTAAAGGAGTAAAAATTTTGGCAAAATATTGGGTTGGCCAAAAAGTTCATTCAGGCTTGTCTGTAAGGTGGTACATAAACCCAAATGGATTTTCTGGTCAACCCATTCTATTTTATCCCCTACTTATACAAATGAGGTCACTGAGAATTAGAGAAATTATGTAATACCAAATGTCAGGTAGCTGGAGTCAAAACTAGCATCTGACCTGGCACCTGTCCTGGCACTTGATTCTCTGTCCTGGAGGATCTCTAGCTTCTCATCAGAAGCCAGCCTTCCTTTACCTCCCTGCAAATGTTTCTATGCTGCTCCTCATCACTAGGGATGATCAGGCCCCAGCACCACACACCTCTGGGTGCCTTGGAAGTGAGAAGATGCTGTCTGTGCCCTGAAGACAAATACTTCTCTAACAGCAGTATGGGAAACAGAGCAGAAGTCTTCTTCTGAGCACATTTACACAAATGACATCATTTTAATAAACTTTTGAGGACAATACATTGCCATGATGATTGTTATATCCTTGATGAAAAGTCTGTAGAGGAGAGAGTGAAACAAAGACCAGTAAGCCTAGAGAAGATTGTTAAAGGGTTGTATTGACCAGGGCAGTGAGATCCCAGAGCCCATTATTAAGCTTACAATCCCTGATAATAGAACCTGATGAAGTGGCTACTCAAGGAAGCCATCACTGCATATTTCCCAGCTCTGCTGCCCTCTAAAACTGTGGGAGCCTGTGTATTTGCATCACTTTATATCTGCTCCCTATCTTCTGTCCCTCTCTACCTTTGCAAAGTTTGGCATACCTGAGTGGAACCCTCCTGGCCTTCCTTGGCAGCTGGACTTGGAGTATAAAAAGCTCCTGGTCATTTCCTTCAGCAAAGATTCACATTACATACCCCAGGGCTGGTTTCCCTGCTGGGGAGAGGCCCGTTACCAAGCAGTATGCTGCTTGTCATGCTGTGTGCTCCATGGCTTTCATGGGTGTGTTTTTTTCAATCTGTCTTAAAAACACTTGGGTAAAGATTTGGAAAGACTCTAAATGAGCTTCAATCTATACTGCTTTGTGTGCCCAGTCCTGAGGAAGTTACTGAGAGCAGCCACTGGCCTGGCCCAGGAGCTGGAGCTATCCCTGGCACAATAAGGCAGATGAACAGTTTCCATGAAGAACCAGAAAGGAAGCAGAGAGGCATGTGAGCTGAAGCAAGGAGGGAAGTCTCCCTGGGAGTGGTGTGTTGTCACAAGTTCTATTTTCTTTGATGAAACTCAATAAACTGACTTTTCATGAAAGCTGAGGCTCATCATGTTTAACCGTAAAAGGTAACCCCCCACCCCAGCCCCACAATGGGTAAGGGTGGAAGTCAGCTCAGAGTCTGGGGCAGTGAGGTCTTGAGCTTTGCTGGGCATCACTAAGCCCAGAGAAGCTCCATGTGCCCCCTCAGGAGACATGGTTTTGGAGGTGTGTGTGGAGGGCCATGGCCTGGCCCAAGTTGGGAAGCAGCACTGTAAGGCTTGGGCAGAGGAAGAGTCTAATGGGCACCCTGGCAGCATTGGCAGTGGCAGTGAGCAGTGGCAGCATTCCTACCTTTGCTTTGCAAAGCGAAGAGCTGGAATGTTGGAGGTATGGGAAACAGTTGCTGAAGGGTCTACGTTGTCAGAAGAGTGGGCGTCAACTTGTGTCATTGGACATGTCCTTATTATTTGTCCATAAAGTTATTTCAGATAGCTTAAATTACACCACTCCTGACAGTCTTCATTCCCCTGAAGCTTTTATTTTCTTTTAAAAACTAACAGACCAATGGTTCCCCAAGCTGGGAAATAATGAAATGTCTGCAGGATTTTCCTGCAGATGTGGAAGTAAAGAGTGAGAGGATGTGTTAGTTGCTCAGTCATATCTGACTCTTTGCGACCCTAAGGTCTGTCCATAGAATTCTCCAGGCAAGGATACTGGACTGGGTTGCCATTCCCTTCTCCAGGGGAACTTCCTGACGCAGGGATCAAACTCAGGTCTCCTGCATTGCAGGCAGATTCTTTACCATCTGAGCTATCAGGGAAGCCCCTGGTGGGCTTCACTATAAATGTCTGAGGTGGGGCCAGTATGCTGTCTGCTAGGCAGCAAGCCCCCTGCCTATATCCCATACCAGAAGTCCAGGTAATAGCAGAAGCAGCACCATGGGAGGAACTTGTCCACCATGGGAGGAACAGCATGATGGGGATGTTCCTGAAGAGGTGGAAGGGACTAAATGAAACATTTCTACTGAATGGAATTCAATAATAGTGTTTGAAGAGCAACACAAATCCTGTATAATATTTGATTTAAAATACTTCAACTATTTTCTTAGAATTTCTTATTTGCTCCTGACAATAGCGAGAAAAGATTATTGATCCCATTTTACAGATGAGGACACTTGAGCCTTAGAAAGGTTATGTCCCAGAAGAAGTGAAAGTAAACCCCCCAAATCCCTGATTCTCAGTACACTAGGGTTTCAGGTGAATCCTGCTGGGGACACAGAAATGATTGTGACACAGAATGCATCTGTCTTCAAAGAGCAGTCTCAGGGAAGACCTCACTAAGCAGACATTGATAAAGACAGAATTTCATTTGTAAACTCATTTGCGGTGACTTTAGTGCAGTAATGAAGCAACTCCTGATTAGCATTATTTGCTCCTTTCTCTGAAAACTGGTTCATTGGGAGGAAACACCAAGACTGTAGGTCCCTAGGTCTTATTAACAAGATGCTAAAGCCCCTCAGCAGCATTTAGGTTTCCTTAGTGGAGAAGGCAATGGCACCCCACTCCAGTACTCTTGCCTGGAAAATCCCATGGACGGAGGAGCCTGGTAGGCTGCAGTCCATGAGGTCGCTAAGCGTCAGACATGACTGAGCGACTTCACTTTCACTTTTCACTTTCATGCATTGGAGAAGGAAATGGCAACCCACTACAGTGTTCTTGCCTGGAGAATCCCAGGGATGAAGGGGACTGGTGGGCTGCTGTCTATGGGGTCTCACAGAGTCAGATATGACTGAAGCGACTTAGCAGCAGCAGCAGCAGGCTTCCCTAGGCTTCCGAGGCTTAGTGGACAAAAATACAAAGTGCCCAGTTACATTTGCATTTCAGATAAATAAAGAATAATATTTTACTGTAAACATACCCCATATATTGCATTGTGTGCTCAGTCATGTCCAACTCTTTGTGGCCCTATGGACTATAGCTTGTCAGGCTCCTCTGTCCATGGGATTTTCTCAGTAAGAATGTTGGATTGGGTTGCTATTCCCTCCTCCAGGGGATTTTCCTGACCCAGAAACTGAACCTGTGTCTGCTGCATTTCCTGCATATCAGACAGATTATTTACTGTTGAGCCACCAGGGAAGCCCATATATTGCATGGGGCATACTTATTTTAAAAAAAAGCTGTGCTATTTGTATGAAAGTCAAATTTACTTAGGTATCTTGTGTTTGAAGGGCTCCCCCTGGTGGCTCAAACGTTAAAGAATCTGCCTCCAATGCAGGAGACCTGAGTTCAATTCCTGGGTAGAGAAGATCCTTTAGAGAAGGGAATGGCTACCCACTCTAGTGTTTTTGCCTGGAGAATCCCACGAACAAAGAAGTCTGGTGGGCTACAGTCTATGGGGTCAAAAGGAGTCAGACACGAATGAATGACTAACACTTTCACTTGTATTTTATCTGGTAACTCTATTAGTAGGTTACAGCACTTGAAGAACTCTGTTTTCCTAACCACCCACGGTCCCTATTTAGTGCACCAGGCTCTGAATCTTTCTCCCCAGGGCCAGGCAGAGTATTCCTCTTGACAAGAGCCCACTAGAGGCAAGATGGCTTAGCTCAAAGGTGTGAGGCTTGTATTGAGATTTCAGGCCAAGTATTAGGGTGTGGGTTCCAGGGAGCCCAAATTCACATGAGAAGAATAGCAATAACCCTGCTGGCTTCTGCCCAGTGAATCCCGGATTGGCTAGGGAGAAATGTGTTGACAGAGGCAGGGTCACACATCTCTCAATTTTTCTCTTTTTCACTCCTGAAACCATTACCGAACCTGGACTTGGGTTTGCTCATCCTTGCTCAGTAAAGCCAATCTACTGTCTGGGTTGTGGCCAAGGAAAGCACAGCATTTATTGTGGGGTACAAAGCAGGGAAAATAAGCAGCTCATGCTCAAAAGACTTGAGCTCCCTGATAGCTTACAGGAAAGGGGTTTTAAAGATGCTGTGAGGGAGGGGTCTGCAGGGTCCGTGATCAACTTGTGCTCAATTCTTAAATTGGTTGCTATCAAGGTAAAGTTGCAAGCATCACCAACCTTCTGGTTTCAACCACTCTGGGGTCTATGTCTTTATTGTCATCAGTTTTCTTCTGATGGGGGTCTGCTCCCTGTAAAAACAACTTAGGAATGTGTGTCAGACTTTTATTTGTATCTTTCAGGGAACTGGGAGTTCAGTGACTCTGCTCTGTGGCTGATTTATAGTCTAAATTGTTACCAGTTTTCTAGCTCAACAGCTATTCTTTGTTTCTACTTCTCCACATTTGCTAATCATTAACTCTTGAGCAAGCCTTTTGAGACTCATAGAGGCCTGAGAGACTAAACCAAAAGCCTTTTATTTCAAGGACAGGAACACAGTATGTGGTTTCAAAATCACTAGACTGACTGCTTTTAACCATGTGACATCTAGAATTCTAGGGCCCTCATAGAAGTGGGTCAGACATCATGGCCCACGTTCTCTCCCCAGGCACCAGTACAGCTGCCAGCACCAGTTCAGTAAGGCTCACCCTCCAGCACATCCACGTCTACACCTTTTCACTCTCTGCCAGTGGCTGAGGGGGTTGGCCTGTTCTCACAAGAGTCTCTCTTAGGATCTGCATATTTAATTTAGGTTGACATAAAAGAAAATCATGGACTATTTTCTGCAGCTTGCTGCTTAATTTTAGGGAGAGATAAGATGGAGTATGGTCTAAGGAAAGGGGGCAGCTGATGAACTGATGAGAGTGATTGTTTGTAACCTAGGACTGTGCCTTCCACTCTTGCTGGACTTGCCAAATAGAGTTTCTGAGGGTGTTACAGCCTGGGCCCTGGAGACTGGGTCATCATGGACAGAGAATGTTCCCTATCTTTAAGGGTAGGTGATTCAGGAAGCCCCACAGAGGACAGACTTGGAGCCAGGGTGGCAACTTCCTAGCTACTAACCTCAGCACCCTCTGCTTCCATAGCCAGGCATGGCTGGGGCCTGGGAGCAGATGGGCTAGGCATTCAGGGACCCAGAGATCTTCTCCATTTCCCAGAGGTCATAGCATGGGTCCCCTGACTGGAGGCCCATGTAGTAGGTGTGTGGCTCCTCTCTGCAGGGGCCTAGACCTTGTGAAGCCTGGCCTCTAGGTGGGAGAGTGTGAACACCAGATTCAGAGTCTCCCTGGCCTGAGCACAGTTGCTACTGGTCAAAGTGTTCTAGTACTATTATGATTTTTGTTTAGTTTTTAATATGACTCCCTTTTTCTTCAAAAAAGGGTAAATTAAAATGAAGTAAGTCTTGTATCAGGACTGGCCACTCCTCCTTGAAGCCTCCAAGACTAACATAATTCCAAATCTGACCAGTGTAATTTGAAATGCAGTTGGATTTTCACTTCCATCCTGTAGTCTTTCCCCTAGCCAGATTCAGTTTAGATTAAGCAGAACCAGAGTAGGGCATGATTGTCTTTGGCTCAGTCAATGGTGCTGTAATTCAGCTGTCGCCCCTCCTGTCCTGCCATGTGATTTGGTCTGAAAGTCAGTCCTTTGATCTGAAAGGGATTGCAGAGAGAGGGTTTCCTAGAATGGATGGGTGGTGAAAGGTTGTTGTTAAATCACAATGCCAGGATTCTTGGACCCCAGAGGAGAAGAATTCAATCCGGGGCCAAAAACAAGGCATGATCGCTGAGAGCTTTTGTGTAATAAAGTTTTATTAAAGTATAAAGGAGATAGAGAAAGCTTCTGACATAGGCATCAGAAGGGGGCAGAAAGAGTACCCCTCTGCTAGTCTTCAGCTGGATGTTATATAGTCACTAGCAGTCTGTTAATGAAAGAAAGGAATGTCTCAAAACTCAAAATGGCACTAAGCCCCTCACCCATAAGATGTATTTTGGGATAATCTTGGCATCATGGTCAACAAAAGAGTCCGAAATGCAGTACTTGGATACAATCTCAAAAATGACAGAATGATCTCTGTTTGTTTCTAAGGCAAACCATTCAATATCACAGTTATCCAAGTCTATGCCCCAACCAGTAATGCTGAAGAAGCTGAAGTTGAATGGTTCTATGAAAACCTACAAAACCTTTTAGAACTAACACCCAAAAAAGATGTCCTTTTCATTATAGGGGACTGGAATGCTAAAGTAGGAAATCAAGAAACACCTGGAATAACAGGCAAATTTGGCCTTGGAATGCAGAATGAAGCAGGGCAAAGACTAATAGAGTTTTGCCAAGAAAATGCACTGGTCATAGCAAACACCCTCTTCCAACAACACAAGAGAAGACTCTACACATGGACATCACCAGATGGTCAACACCGAAATCAGATTGATTATGTTCTATGCAGCCAAAGATGGGGAAGCTCTATACAGTCAACAAAAACAAGACCAGGAGCTGACTGTGGCTCAGATCATGAACTTCCAAGGCAAACCATTCAATATCACAGTTATCCAAGTCTATGCCCCAACCAGTAATGTTGAAGAAGCTGAAGCTGAATGGTTTTATGAAGACCTACAAAACCTTTTAGAACTAACACCCAAAAAAGATGTCCTTTTCATTATAGGGGACTGGAATGCAAAAGTAGGAAGTGAAGAAACACCTGGGGTAACAGGCAAATTTGGCCTTGGAATGCGGAATGAAGCAGGGCAAAGACTAATAGAGCTTTGCCAAGAAAATACACTGGTCGTAGCAAACACCCTCTCCCAACAACACAAGAGAAGACTCTACACATGGACATCACCAGATGGTCAACACCGAAATCAGATTGATTATATTCTTTGCAGCCAAAGATGGAGAAGCTCTATACAGTCAACAAAAACAAGACCAGGAGCTGACTGTGGCTCAGATCATGAACTCCTTATTACCAAATTCAGACTGAAATTGAAGAAAGTAGGGAAAACCGCTAGAGCATTCAGGTATGACCTAAATTAAATCTTCCTCTTTAATGCCAGCTGAACTTCATGGCATGGTCTGGTTATTCTATAATTGACCACACTGTACAAAGATTAACCTGAAATTATTTTGTCAATGACAGGAAGGTCATTTCAGTTAATATTTGCAACTTTACAGACTGTACATGATAAAATATGATTTGGGGCAGGATTCTGGTTGATGAGTTGCCTCTCTGTTGCATGGCATGATATACTTTCAAGTTGGAATTATCCTTAAATTTTAAGACTTCATCTTAAAGATGAGAAAAAAAATAAGATTTAGTTTATAAAGAATAGGTGGCTTATATAGCTATTTCATGGCAGAAACAGTATTCAACCCCAATTTGATTTATCTGTGGTCCTATGTCAGATGAAAGTCTTTTTGATAACTCAGAAAATATTAAGACTCCAGCTCCAAGGAATATTTGATTTCTATTTTGAAATGTACACCACTTTAGCAGGGCTAGAGGTGCTATATATACCGTCTTCTGCCTGTCACTGCTACCTTAGATTCGAGTGGCTTGTGTTCATAATAACTACATTTCTTCCAGAAGCCAATTTTTTTGGAAATATAATACAGGCCATGGTTCCATCCAGTTTTGAAGCATGCTGATTGTAGGTAGCTATATTTATTATAACAATTGAAAGGAGAACACCATGAAAATAAAAGTCTTCCATAAGTAGGGCACTATTTCATCTGATTTAGAATTGTGTAAGTTGAAAGCAAAAATAACAGAAAGATTTCTCTAACCTTTCTAAAAAGAAGTCCCAGAAAAGAATGAGTTCTTTTTTTTTCAATGATTTCTAAGTAATGACTGTAAATATGCATGTGATTTTAGAATAGATAAGAATATTCCTAGTATTGTGGTGTTGTTGTTCAGTTGCTAAATCATGTCTAACTCCTTGTGACCCCATGGATGTCCCTCTTTGGGGCCAGCATCACATTTTATTTCTTTCACTTTTTGTTCTTTTCCCTTTAAGATGGGTGAAAAGAAGACCTGTACAATATTTCATGCTTATACCAAGACACATGTACTTTTTCCCCCTCCTTTTTCCAAGACAGTATATTGTTCTGTAGGAGTTAGTGTGGTGCAGAAAGTGGAAAGGAAAAAGAAAGACCTGATCTTTGTTTATTTGTCTGCTGCTTTTGACTTTAGTGAGATGTGAAATCACTCTCGGGCTTTAGTGTTCAGAAGTCTCATCTGGGCCTTGTTAAAAGCATGTTCCTAGATCTGGCTCTCTGAGGTGTGTTCTTTCTGGAAATGCGCTGGGTAATCGTGCCCGTGGCTCCTGGGCCTTCTAAAGAGTGCTGTCTGAGAGTCTGAGTGCCCTTAGAAAGGAGGGAGGTTGCTGGAGGTGCTTTCATGACCCTTTCCTTGCCCAGTGACAATGTTCTCAGTGACTTGGAATTTCATATTTTTCCTTTCTCTATTCAGATGTTTAATCTTTGTGGGTGAATCTTTCAAAGATGACTGGGAAAAATGCAAATATATTGAGCATTCACACGTTAAAGAAGAAGATTTCTTGGCAATCCAAGAGGAGATCCAGATGCATGTTTTTTTTTTTTTTCCCATTCTGTCCACTGTAGAGGATATCCAGTGGCTGCTGGCAGTACTGCATGAGGAGAAATACCCTAGTCTTCCTTTCCTTCTACACATCAGTCTCTTGTCTGTGTTTCCCATTTGCTGAATCCAATCAGAGGTAAGCAGCTTCTGAACCAGCTGAGCCCCGGAAACACAGCTGGCAGGAGTCACGTGCTGGAATACAGAGCAAAGCCTGCAAAGACAGAGAGAGAGAGGCACGAACTGGATCTGAGGGCCAACAGGCCAGGACCTGGCGAGTCTTCTTGGCCTGAGAGAGGATCGGGCTTTCCAGGTGCCCCAGTGGTAGAGAATCCCCTTGCCGATGCAGGAGATGCAGGAGAAGTGGGTTCCATCGCTGGGTCAGGAAGATCCCCTGGAGGAGGAAATGGCAACCCTTTCCAGTATTCTTGCCTGGGGAATCCCATGGACAGAGGAGCCTGGCGGGCTATAGTCCACTGGGGTCGCAAAGAGTCAGACACGGCTAAGCAACTGAGGACACACACTGAGAGAGAATCAGGACAAGCACATGATCTAGAGCGAGTGCACACTTAGGGAAAACAAAGCCCTTGGGGTCTGAAGATCCAAGTCCATCCAAAGTAGTGGAGGCTGGGCACTGTTCTCAGAGTCAGAGCTGAAGACCAGCCACAGAGGCTGTTTCTATTGCAGTAGTCTAAGATTCCCAGAAGAGCAGGAACTTTGTCACTAGGTGGCCTCATTCCACCTGAGCACCGAGACAGGCATTTTTGAATAGAAATGGCTTGGCTCAGACATCAAGCAGAGACAATGCCTCAGCAGTGCCATGCCTGGCACCCCCCCGGCCCCCCGCCCCCCCCCCCCAAATAATGTCAGATATGCAGATGACACCACCCTTATGGCAGAAAGTGAAGAGGAGTTAAAAAGCCTCTTGATGAAAGTGAAAGAGGAGAGTGAAAAAGTTGGCTTAAAGCTCAACATTCAGAAAACAAAGATCATGGCATCCAGCCCCATCACTTCATGGGAAATAGATGGGGAAACAGTGGAAACAGTGTCAGACTTTATTTTTTTGGGCTCCAAAATCACTGCGGATGGTGACTGCAGCCATGAAATTAAAAGACGCTTACTCCTTGGAAGAAAAGTTATGACCAATCTAGATAGCATATTCAAAAGCAGAGACATTACTTTGCCGACTAAGGTCCGTCTAGCCAAGGCTATGGTTTTTCCAGTAGTCATGTATGGATGTGAGAGTTGGGCTGTGAAGAAGGCTGAGTGCTGAAGAATTGATGCTTTTGAACTGTGGTGTTGGAGAAGACTCTTAAGAGTCCCCTGGACTGCAAGGAGATCCAACCAGTCCATTCTGAAGGAGATCAACCCTGGGATTTCTTTGGAAGGACTGATGTTAAAGCTGAAGCTCCAGTCCTTTGGCCACCTCATGCGAAGAGTTGACTCATTGGAAAAGACTGTGATGCTGGGAGGGATTGGGGGCAGGAGGAGAAGGGGACGACAGAGGATGAGATGGCTGGATGGCATCACTGACTCGTTGGGTGTGAGTCGGAGTGAACTCCAGGAGTTGGTGACGGACAGGGAGGCCTGGCGTGCTGCGATTCATGGGGTCACAAAGAGTCGGACATGATTGAGAGACTGAACTGAACTTCAGGTGAAGCCAAGTGTCATGGTAACACAGAATTTTAAGGAAAACTCCTGTTAAATTTGTATAGGAAGAAAGCAAATATCGGTAGTTTGTTTCCTCCTGCCGCTTAAGAGAGATGAAAATGTCTCACACTTGCAGGCTATTTCCTCTGTTTGGAAACCCCTGGGCTTCCTGCCTGTTACCTTCTCATTCCCCCCTTTTCTTTTAGGAGAATTATGTTGCCTAGGGAATAGGGGCATCATTTTCATTCCATAACTGCTTCTGAGCTAAGAAGGGGCATTGTCCCTAAATTGGTGAGGCAACATATTCTCCTAATCCTCATATTGAGGATATCTGATCCAGGGGCCCCAAACAGTAGTTGGAGGAAGCTGCAGCAGTAGCAGAAGTTTGAGCAACCATTTGTAACTTGAAAGCTTTCATGCAGCTAGAAACAAATCCAGTTATACAGTTACAGATGCAGGGAGCAAACAGCAAAAGCAAGTTAAAATCAAAATTAAAAGTCACATTATGTCCATAGTTAAAGTACAAAGTGTTGCACCAGTCCATTTTAGGGGGTAGATGTCATCAGATGAAGAAGAGGCATCGTATGCGATTGTTGTCGAAGGTATTCACAGACTTGGAGAAAGTCCTTTCCTTGAAGTGGAGATGTCCACCATGGGAAGCCTTCAACTGATGAAGAGGGGAGTGCTCCACAGACCCAGCAGTTAGACTGATTGTGGAATGCAGTGTAGGAGTTAGCCCAGGACAGGAAGGCATTGTCTTGAGGATTGAACGGCAGACTCAGGATATTTGGAGTCAGCAGAGGTAGACTCACATAGGTTATCAGGCCCACCTGAAAAGTACAAAGTCAGAGCATAGAAAGTAAAGACATAAAAAGATATCAATTAGTTTTGGTCAGGGTGCTACATCTTAACTAGAGTGTGATGTACCCACAAATCAATTCCTGGCACTTTGACAGCTGTGGGAGAAGAAAGAATAACCTGGTAAGGGCCTTCCCAGAGGGGCTCGAGGGATGGGCCCCCAGAACCCAAAGTTTTTATGAGGACCTCAGTTCCTGGCTCAAATAGAGGCTTGCTTGACTCAGAGGCGGGGTCAGGAGTGGTCTCCCGGAGTTCTGTTAATGCCTGTTGAAAAGCTGAGAGCTGAGTTACATAACTAGTTAATTCCAAGGCTTCAGGGTCTATAACAATGTCTGTGCATAAGAAAGGCCTTCCATAAATACATTCAAAGGGGAACAGTCCCTCCTTTCTGGGGGCAGTTTGAGCCCTCACTAAAGCTATGGGTAGGACTTTAATCCAATTGTCCTGTGTCTCTTGAGTTAATTTGCACAGATGTCTTTTGATAATATCATTAGCTTTTTCAACTATTCCCGAGGATTGGGATCTCCAGGAACAGTGTAAGTGATATTCTATTCCTAGAGCTTTAGATACCCCCTGAGTTACAGCAGCTTTAAAGGCAGAGCCATTGTNTAATGTCATTAGCTTTTTCAACCTTTCCTGAGGATTGGGGTCTCCAGGAACAGTGTAAGTGATATTCTATTCCTAGAGCTTTAGATACCCCCTGAGTTACAGCAGCTTTAAAGGCGGAGCCATTGTCACTCTGAAGGCTCCGTGGCAGCCCAAACCTGGGGATAATTTCATGGATTAAGATCTTTATAACCTCCTTAGCCTGTTCACTACGACAGGGAAAAGCCTCAATCCATCCAGTAAAAGTATCTACCCAAACTTGTAAGCAAGAATATCCATTAGCTTTTGGCATATGAGTAAAATCAATTTCCCAGTCCTCTCCAGGATACTTTCCACTTCATTGTAATCCAGATTTTGTTAGCTTTTCAGTCTTTGGGTTATTTTTTTTTTTTGACAAACCTCACACCTTTTGATAATATTCTTTAAAGTTTTCATTACATTTTTACCTTCAAACAAACGAGAAGCCATTTGGTAAGTACTCTCTGCACCCAAATGAAAACTCTGATGTAAACCCTTAAGAATTTTCCATTGAGCATTTTCAGGAATTATTAATCGTCCATCCTCGGACTGTAACCATCCTTTATCAGTAATCTGTGCTCCTCTTTTTTCATATTTTTCTAATTCTTCCTCAGTATATTGTGGTTTTTCCTGTTCCAGAGGACCTGTCCAGATCAAAGGCGTCTGCAGTGAAGGGGTTTCGGAAAGTGCCGCTTTTCTGGCTTGACAGTCAGCCAGCTGATTACCTTCAGCTACTTTACTCTCATCCCTGCTGTGCCCTTTGCAATGCATGACAGCTACTTCTTTAGGACAATTCATAGCAGTTAAAAGTCTCTCGATCTCTCTGAAATGCTTAATAGGTTCTCCTGCTGCTGTTTTAAACTGTCTTTCTTTCCATGGTGGCTCAGAGGTTAAAGCATCTGCCTCCAATACGGGAGACCCTGGTTCGATCCCTGGGTTGGGAAGATCCCCTGGAGGAGGAAATGGCAACCCACTCCAGTATTCCTGCCTGGAGAATCCCATGGACAGAGGAGCTTGGTAGGCTATGGGGTCACAAAGAGTCGGACACGACTGAGTGACTTCACTTCACTTCTTTCCATATTGCAGCATGAGCATTTAAAGTCAAATAAGCATACTTAGAATCAGTGTAGATATTTACCCGCTGCCCTTTGCTTAACTCTAGAGCTTGGGTCAGAGCCACAAGCTCTGCTAACTGAGCATTAGTTCCCTGGGGGAGAGATTTTGTTTCCAAAACCTGTTCAGCAGTCACCACGGCATAATCTGCTTTATGCTTTTCATCCCGAACAAATGAACTGCCATCTGTAAATATTTTCATGTCAGGATTGTCTAATGGGGTATCCATTAGATCTTCCAGAGCTGCATAGTTTAAAGTTAGGAATTGAGAACAATCGTGATCAGGTGTTTCATTTTCCTTCTCAGGAAGGAAAGTGGCAGGATTTAAATTTCCACAAACTTTAAGCTTAGTTACTGGTCCTTCTAACAAGGACTGATATTTAAGAAGCCTACTGTCTGTCATCCAAATATTAACCTTAGAATTTAAGATTCCACTCACATCATAAGAAGTCAGTACAGTAAGGTTTCATTCATTAATTATTTTTAAAGCTTCAGGTGCTAATAAAGCCGCTGCCCCAATTACTCTTAGGCAGTGGGGCCGCCCACGTGGAATTACATCTAATTCTCTGCTTAGATAAGAAATAGGTTGCTGGTGAGGCCCTCGGGGTTGTGTCAAAACTCTCAAGGCCATACCTTTCCTTTCAGGGACAAAAAAATTAAATTCTGACCCTGTGGGCAAGCTCAGAGCTGGAGCTTGCAGGAGAGCAGTCTGAAGAACCTTAAAAGACTTTTGAGTTTCTGGAGACCAAATCACTTTGTCAGTTTGGGCCTGTTGAGTTTCAACTATAAGTTTATATAAAGGCCGGGCAAGTTTCCCATAACCTGGAATCCAAATGTGACAGTAACCTGTGATTCCCAAAAATCCTCTCAATTGTCTGAAAGTCATAGGTAGGGGATGATTTAGTACAGGTTTAATTCTCTCAGGGCCTATGGCCCTAGTCCCTTCTGATATGATTAGGCCCAGATATCTAACTGATTGTTGACAAAACTGGAATTCCATCACCTCCACTAGCTTTGTTCGTAGTGATGCTTTCTAAGGCCCACTTGACTTCACATTCCAAGATGTCTGGCTCTAGATTAGTGATCACATCATCATGATTATCTTGGTCGTGAAGATCTTTTTTGTACAGTTCTTCCGTGTACTCCCATAATTTACAGAATTAGCCAGAAGGTTTAATCCAGAGACTGTCCTCAGGCATAATACATTGTTGTTATATAATCCTAAGGAATGTAGAGAAGGAAAAAAATGTTTGTCCTTTCTTCCTCCTTGAGAATTCCAGACTCCTCTCTCCTTGGGGACCCCTAGACTTCTTATCAACCTGCCTAGGAAATGACTCTCTCATTCCCCCCGTTTCTTTTAGAAGAATTAGGTTGCCTAGGGAAAAGGGGCGTTGTTCTCATTCCATAACTGCTTCGGATCTGAGAAGGGGCGTTGTCCCTAAATTGACGAGGCAACATATTCTCCTAATCCTCATATTGAGGATATCTGATCCAGGGGCCCCAAATAGTAGTTGGAGGAAGGTGCAGCAGTAGCAGGAGTTTGAGCAACCATTTGTAACTTAAAAGCTTTCATGCAGCTAGAAACAAATCCAGTTATACAGTTACAGATGTAAGGCAACATAGTCATTAAAACAAGTTAAAATCAAAATTAAAAGTCACATTATGTCCATAGTTAAAGTGCAACGTGTTGCACCAGTCCATCTTAGGGTTGGTAGATGTCATCAGATGAAGAAGAGGCATCGCATGTGATTGTTGTCGAAGGTATTCACAGACTTGGATAAAGTCCTTTCCTTGAAGTGGAGATGTCCACCACAGAAAGCCTTCCACTGATGAAGAGAATCTTTATAACCTCCTTAGCCTGTTCACTACAACAGGGAAAAGCCTCAATCCATCCAGTAAAAGTATCTACCCAAACTTGTAAGCAAGAATATCCATTAGCTTTTGGCATATGAGTAAAATCAATTTCCCAGTCCTCTCCTGCAGTCCATACTTCCCACTTCGTTGTAATCCAGATGGGGAGAGATTTTGCTTCCAAAACCTGTTCAGCAGTCAGCACGGCATAACCTGCTTTACGCTTTCCATCCGGAACAAAAGAACTGCCATCAGTAAATACTTTCATGTCAGGATTGTCTAATGGGGTATCCATTAGATCTTCCTGAGCTGCATAGTTTAAAGTTAGGAATTGAGAACAATCGTGATCAGGTGTTTCATTTTCCTTCTCAGGAGGGAAAGTGGCAGGATTTAAATTTCCACAAACTTTAAGCTTAATGGCAACCCACTCCAGTACCTTTGCCCGGAAAATCCCATGGACGGAGGGGTCCGGTAGGCTGCAGTCCATGGGGTCGCAAAGAGTCGGACACGACTGAGCGATTTCACTTTCACTGGTCCTTCTAACAATGACTGGTATTTAAGAAGCCTACTGTCTGTCATCCAAATATTAACCTTAGAATTTAAGATTCCACTCACATCATAAGTCAGTACAGTAAGGTTTTGTCCATTAATTATTTTTAAAGCTTCAGGTGCTAATAAAGCCGCTGCCCCAATTACTCTTAGGCAGTGGGGCCACCACGTGAAATTACATCTAATTCTCTGCTTCGATAAGCAATAGGTTCCTGGTGAGGCCCTTGGGGTTGTGTAAAAACTCCCAAGGCCATACCTTTTCTTTCAGTGACAAACAAATTAAATTCTGACCCTGTGGGCAAGCTCAGAGCTGGAGCTTACAGGAGAGCAGTCTGAAGAACCTTAAAAGCCTTTTGAGTTTCTGGAGACCAAATCAGTTTGTCAGTTTGGGCCTGTTGAGTTTCTTATATAAGTTTATATAAAGGCCGGGCAAGTTCCCCATAACCCGGAATCCAAATGCGTCAGTAACCTGTGATTCCCAAAAATCCTCTCAATTGTTTTAAAGTCATAGGTAGGGGATGATTTAGTATAGGTTTAATTCTCTCAGGACCTATGGCCCTAGTCCCTTCTGATATGATTGAGCCCAGATATCTAACCGATTGTTGACACAGCTGAGCCTTTTCTCTTGATGCCTTGTAACCACAGCCTGCCAGAAAGTTTAAGAAATCTTCTGAGGCTATTTTCTGGCTTGACAGTCAGCTAGCTGATTACCTTTGGCTACTTTACTCCCATCCCTGCTGTGCCCTTTGCAATGCATAACAGCTACTTCTTCTTTTTTTTTTTTTAAATTTTATTTTTACTTTATTTTACTTTACAATACCGTATTGGTTTTGCCATACATTGACAATATATAGCAGTTAAAAGTCTCTCAATCTCTCTGAAATGCTTAATAGGTTTTCCTGTGGCTGTTTTAAACTGTCTTTCTTTCCATATTGCAGCATGAGCATGTAAAGTCAAATAAGCATACTTAGAATCCGTGTAGATATTTACCCGCTGCCCTTTGCGTAACTCTAGAGCTCAGGTCCGGAGAAGGCGATGACACTCCACTCCAGTACTCTTGCCTGGAAAATCCTATGGATAGAGGAGCCTGGTAGGCTGTGGTCCATGGGGTCGTGAACAGTGGGACACAACTGAGCAACTTCCCTTTCACTTTTCACTTTCATGCATTGGAGAAGGAAATGGCAACCCACTCCAGTGTTCTTGCCTGGAGGATCCCAGGGATGGGGGAGCCTGGTGGGCTGCCGTCTATGGGGTCACACAGAGTCAGACACGACTGAAGTGACTTAGCAGCAGCAGAGCTCGGGTCAGAGCCACAAGCTCCGCTAACTGAGCACTGGTTCCCTGGGGGAGAGATTTTGCTTCCAAAACCTGTTAAGCGTCACCATGGCATAACCTGCTTTACACTTTCCATCCCGAACAAAAGAACTGCCATCTGTAAATATTTCCATGTCAGGATTAGCTAATGGGGTATCCATTAGATCTTTCCGAGCTGCATAGTTTAAAGTTAGGGATTGAGAACAATCGTGATCAGGTGTTTCATTTTCCTTTTCAGGAAGGAAAGTGGCAGGATTTAAATTTCCACAGACTTTAAGCTTAGTTACTGGTTCTTCTAACAACAATGACTGATATTTAAGAAGTCTACTCTCTGTCATCCAAATATTAACCTTAGAATTTAAGATTCCACTCACATCATGAGAAGTCAGTACAGTAAGATTTTGTCCATTAATTAGTTTTAAAGCTTCAGATGCTAATAAAACCGCTGCCCCAATTACTCTTAGGCAGTGGGGCCACACACATGAAATTACATCTAATTCTCTGCTTAGATAAGCAATAGGTTGCTGGTGAGGCCCTCGGTGTTGTGTCAAAACTCCCAAGGCCATACCTTTCCTTTCAGTGACAAACAAATTAAATTCTGACCCTGTGGGCAAGCTCAGAGCTGGAGCTTGCAGGAGAGCAGTCTGAAGAACCTTAAAAAGCCTTTTGAGTTTCTGGAGACCAAACCAGTTTGTCAGTTCGGGCCTGCTGAGTTTCAGCTATAAGTTTATATAAAGGCCAGGCAAATTCCCCATAACCAGGAATCCAAATGCAACAGTAACCTGTGATTCTCAAAAATCCTCTCAATTGTCTTAAAGTCATAGGTAGGGGATAATTTAGCATAGGCTTAATTTTCTCGGGGCCTATGGCCCTAGTCCCTTCTGATATGATTGAAGTGAAGTGAAGTGAAGTCGCTTAGTCATGTCCGACTCTTTGCAACCCTGTGAACTGTAGCCTGCCAGGCTCCTCTGTCCATGGGATTTTCCAGGCAAGAATACTGGTGTGGGTTGCCATTTCCTTCTCCAGTGGATCTTCCCAACCCAGGGATCGAACCCAGGTCTCCCACATTGTAAGCAGAGACTTTTACCATCTGAGCCCAGATATCTAACCGATTGTTGACAAAGCTGAGCTTTTTCTCTTGATGCCTTGTAACCACAGTCTGCCAGAAAGTTTAAGAAATCTTCTGAGGCTCATGAACAAGCTTCCTCTGTCTCAGCACAGAGCAAAATATCATCTATATATTGTAACACCACCGCTTCAGAGCTATTAAAGTTTTGTAGATCCCGTGACAAACTTTGTCCAAATTAGTGAGGACTGTCACGAAATCCCTGGGGCAAATCTGTCCAGGTTAACTGAGAAGCTGGCTGCATAGGTTCTTCAAAGGCAAATAGAAATTGACTTTCCTCCACCAAAGGCACCGAATAGAAGACATCTTTTAAATCAATTACTGAGAAATATTTGGCTCATTCAGGAATTTCAGACAATAGAGTATAAGGGTTAGGCACCATGGGGTGTAAAGGAACTACAGCCTCATTTATTATACGTAAATCTTGAACTAGTCTCTATTTACCATTTGATTTCTTTATACCCAAAATAGGAGTGTTGCAAGGACTGTAACAGGGAATTAATAGTCCCTGCTCCTTTAAATTTTGGATGATGGGTTTTAACCCTTCCTTAACCTCAGGTTTCAGTGGATACTGCTTCTTATGTGGAAATAAGTGTGGGTCTTTGAGCTTGACAACTACAGGAATAGCATTTTGTACTTGACCCACAGATTTTCCATCAGCCCATACTCTAGGATTTACATTTTGTTCAACTAGAGGGAGAGAAAGGGAGGGCTCCATATTTATAAAAACAGAGGCATGGAACTTGCTCAGTATAACCCTCCCCAAGATGGGTGAGGGAGATTCTGGCATGATCAGAAACTCGTGTGAAAATAGCATAGAATCTCAGTTGCAAAATAAAGAATAACAGAAATAATACCTTTTGGCTCGTCCAGACAGTCCCATTATGGAAGCTGATCAGGAAGAAAGTGGGCCAGGGGCTTCAGTAAGCACAGAGTAAGTTGCCCCAATATCTAAAAGGAAATTAATGGATTGGCCCCCAACAGTTATTAATACCCAGGGTTCCTCAGGTGTAATTAGGATGGGAGCTTATGTGGGGACCCCTGGGCACCTTCAGTCCTGATTGTCTTGAGAGTCCAACCCCGGAGACCTACGCCTCTGGGGGCAGTCTCTCTTCCAGTGTGGTCCTTTGCAGACTGGACATGAAGCTGGGGGTGGCTTAGATGTCTGAGGGCAATCCCGCTTGAGGTGCCCCTCCTTTCCACGGTAATAGCAAGCCCATCCCTTTTCACCTGGGTCCCTCTGGGCATCTTTCTCAGGCTGTTTAAGAAAGTTTTTCATAGCCATTGCGAAGGCTTCCGCCTTTTCCTTTGTCTTTTTCTGCCTTTCTTTATTTTCCTCATATTCCCTACCATAATAGACTGTGTGAGCCAGCTGTAACAGAGTATCTAAAGACTGATTTGGTCCATACTCCTGTTTTTGTAGCTTACGGTGGATATCTGGAGCCGACTGAGTGAGAAATCTATCCTTTAAGATCACTTTTCCCTTGTTCCTTACAGAACTATTCTAATTGTAAAACAGTATTATACATAAGAGACCCTCCAACCAGCCACCATTTGCCATCACCCAATGGATACTGTGGCCATGCAGTATCACATAGGAAGAACAGGTGTATCTTCTTTAAGCCCTGGGGATCAAATCTATCCCAGTTTTTCAGGATATAGTTCAAAGGAGTGAGGCTGGAATTGTTAGCTCCCATCTGTAAGACAGAAAAAAAACGACCAGCACCATTTTTCTACCGGAGGTGTCCCTTCCTGCTCAAGGTGGTGGTGTAGACAGACTTTACACCAAAAGATTTTCCTTCCTGGTTGGACTTAGTCTGTCCCTTACTGACGCAGGTGCCGTCTCGACCATCCCGGTTCTACCACCGAGATGGGGTGGGAATGTACCAGGGGTAGACCTTATAGCATCTCTACCTGACATCCAGCTCTTCACCTTTAACCTTGCTTGCCTCTGATGCCACCCGGGGTGCAATCAGTGTAACCTTCCAGAATGCTTCCCAAGCTAAGACTGCTGGGGGAAATATTTGCTACCTGAATGCCCACCTGTGCATGACCCTGAGTATATTCCTGATCACAATAAGACCAATATGAACATAAAGCTGAGCTGTTCTTTTCAAGCATCACCACACCAGTATAAGAGCCTCCTCTGGTCCACTAAGAGCCAGCATTACCAAAGGAAAAAAAAAAAAACAACCCATTGCAGTCCCAATCTGAGTAACCTTTAACCTCAGAGATGTTCTTGGGGCTAGAGCTTCATCTAGCCTACTGAGGCTAGGTGCTTTCTTGACTACCAATCCAAGTTTTGGGACCTAAGCCACAGTACACAGTAACAGTATAGATCACAAGTCCCTTGAAAATCTAAGATCCAATAGATTAGGTTAGTACTTCTAATTCCCAAGGAGTTATGAAATGGTCAAAGAGACCAAAAAGTTTGACTGAGAAAAGAGAGTTCGGTCCGCACACTTTGCCCATTTCTGATCAGTTCCCAAAGGAGACATTGGGTGCTGCTTGGCATTGGTAGGTCTGTATAAACCCCCAACAGGTTTCTGCCATAAGCTGTATGAGATCATCATGGAACCGCAGAGCAGGGCTCCTCACTTGCTTCTCACAGGGCATGTCATTCAGCACAGCAGAAAACGTTTTCTCTAAGAGAACAAAAAACTAAAGCTCCAAGCATCCTTACCTTGTCCTGAAGGATCCTGGATGAGCCCCCAAGATGAAAGGTTGTTGTTGAATCATGATGCTGGGATTCTTGGCCCCCAGAGGAGAAAAATTCAATCTGGGGCCAGAGACGAGGCTTGATCGCTCAGAGCTTTTGTGTAATAAAGTTTTATTAAAGTATAAAGGAGATAGAGAAAGATTCTGACATAGGCATCAGAAGTAAAAAAAAAAACAACCCATTGCAGTCCCAATCTGAGTAACCTTTAACCTCAGAGATGTTCTTGGGGCTAGAGCTTCATCTAGCCTACTGAGGCTAGGTGCTTTCTTGACTACCAATCCAAGTTTTGGGACCTAAGCCACAGTACACAGTAACAGTATAGATCACAAGTCCCTTGAAAATCTAAGATCCAATAGATTAGGTTAGTACTTCTAATTCCCAAGGAGTTATGAAATGGTCAAAGAGACCAAAAAGTTTGACTGAGAAAAGAGAGTTCGGTCCGCACACTTTGCCCATTTCTGATCAGTTCCCAAAGGAGACATTGGGTGCTGCTTGGCATTGGTAGGTCTGTATAAACCCCCAACAGGTTTCTGCCATAAGCTGTATGAGATCATCATGGAACCGCAGAGCAGGGCTCCTCACTTGCTTCTCACAGGGCATGTCATTCAGCACAGCAGAAAACGTTTTCTCTAAGAGAACAAAAAACTAAAGCTCCAAGCATCCTTACCTTGTCCTGAAGGATCCTGGATGAGCCCCCAAGATGAAAGGTTGTTGTTGAATCATGATGCTGGGATTCTTGGCCCCCAGAGGAGAAAAATTCAATCTGGGGCCAGAGACGAGGCTTGATCGCTCAGAGCTTTTGTGTAATAAAGTTTTATTAAAGTATAAAGGAGATAGAGAAAGATTCTGACATAGGCATCAGAAGAGGGCAGAAAGAGTGCCCCCCTGCTAGTCTTTAGCTGGATGTTATATAGTCACTAGCAGTCTGTTAATGAAAGAAAAGAATGTCTCAAAACTCAGAATGGCACTAGGCACTTCACTCATAAGATGTATTTTGGGATAATCTTGGCACCAGATGTTTTATCTTGGGCCATAAAATGATTAACTTGAATCTTGAAGAAGGGCAGATCACCATACAAATAGTTTCATTTACATAGGTTAGAGGAACAATATCTGAGTATAACATACTGATTTATCAAGTAGGTTCTGAGCCAAAAGGAAGAACCGACTTGAAGACAGAGTTTGGGGTAAATGCATAGTACATTAGCATAGCTTAAGATAAATATTTCCATAAGAAAAAGGCATTGGTTATCTCTAGGTTTGAGAATAGTTAACTTAAGGTGACACCAGGTGTCATGGCAACACAGAATTTTAAGAGAAACCTCCTTTTAAATTTGTATAGAGAAGGAAACAAATATCGCTAGTTTGTTTCCTCTTGCCGCTTAAGTGAGATAAAAATGTCTGACACTTGCAGGCTATTTCCTCCATTTGGAGACCCCTGGCCTTCCTGCCTGTTACTCTCTCAGTGGGACGCTCTTGGACTCACTGCATCCCATGGCTAATCCTTTCCTTCTCATTTTCCCTGTGTATTTTCTCCCAATCTGTCCCTCACCGTCTGTGTGCCTCCTCCATGGTAGGGATTTCCAGGCCCTTGCCTCACCTCAGCTTTCTGAGTTCACCTGCTCTAAGTCCCTTCACAGTCCTCTTCTGTCTGGTTTTTCTTTATAGACCAGTGTAAGATGATCTTGTGTGATGGGGAAGTCATACAGTTCCCTGGCCCTTCTCAGCATCCTCACTCCCACACTCTTTATCTCATCTTCCTCTACCCTTCACCAGTGCTCTCAGCTGGGCCTTGCCTGCACAGCAGCAGTGACTGAGGAGGACTGGCACAAAGAGTGTCACTGAGCACCTGGTGTGCCCAGCAAGGTGCTGATGTGTTGTGACTGAGAGCACAGACTCAGGGCATATTAGTTTTCCCACATCAGACCCCAAACTTACGATCTGTGCAGGCTGGTGCAAGAGACAATGACCCTCTGGGCCTCCTGTGTGCGTGCATGCTCAGTCATGTCTGACTTTGTGACCTCATGGACTGCAGCCTGCCAGGTTCCTCTGTTCATGGGATTTTCCAGGCAAGAATACTGGAGTGGGTTGCCATTGCGTTATCCAGGGGATCTTCCCAACCCAGGCAATGAACTTGCATCTCCCGAAGCTTCTACATTGGCAGGTGGATTCTTTACCACTGAGTCACCTGAGAAGACCTGGGCCTTCTTCTACCCTCTATAAAATAAGAACCTAAAGAGATGTTTTCAGATGCTCTAAGGTTCCTTGGCTTTCCTCTTTCCTACCAGAGTCCAGATGTGTCAGAAGGGATTTGCAGGCTCACGTTTAAGTGCAGGACTGCCCTTAACTGTGGGAAAGATGGAGCCCCTTTCCTGGTCCTACATACAGACAGCCCTGCTCTGACCTCTCCATTTCTCATGAGTAGATGAATAAAAGGGTCAAAATGGACATGTCCACCCAAAGCCCATTCTCCCCTTCTGATCCATGCTTTATCTACTCAGGACCCTGGACTTCTTGCTCAGGCAGTCTTGAACCTGCTTCCAGGGGCAACAGAAGGCACTTCCTTGTGTCTGGTCTCTGGAGGGTGGACGGCTCTGTATTATGCAGGTTCGTGTGGCAGGGGCTGTCTCATTCCCCTGTAGTCAAGACTTCAGCTTTCTAGGACTTGAGACTCAGGATAGATTAATGGTCATAACTGGTCTGAAGGGAATGTAATTATTGATATTAATAATCTACTCCTGATGGGATAAAGGTTTGCTTTCTTCTCCCAGTCTTGTCACTATCTAGAAACAGCTGGGGAGGGTCCCATTAATCATGCTGTCTTGATGTTCCTGCCCACTGTCACAGGAATGAATATATTGCTCAGAAGACAGGGGAGGGATTGTTACCACACAGACACTAACAAAGGCATTACTGTCATTGTCAGGTTGCTTGATGGTTTCATAATTTTAACTGGCTTTAGACTCAAAAGAGTGACTAATAAAGAAGTCCACAGCCATGTGGTAATGGCCAAAGTGCTCTCAACAGGAGAGGGCTGAGTTCTCTTGGAGTCTGAGGGCTCTCCTGCTCTCCCATCACTCCACCTCCAGCCCTTCGTCCTTCCTGCACAGCTCTCCTGTTTAAAGCTATACAGTGAAATATTTCTCTAAATGGTGAGAAAAATAAGCAGATAAGAAGCTTTTAACCACTTTCATGAGTCAGGACTTTCTTGGTTGTCTGCGATAGAAACCTAACTCTGATATGAGGAAAAAGAAAAAGCAGAATGAGCTGGGCACATGTGGATTGGCTCAAAGGACTACCCAGACCAGGAGGATAGGTGTCCCTTCAGGCAAGACTGAAACTCAGAAAATGAAAATGTAGTCCTCAAGACCCCAGCCCTGTCCTCTTGTCCCTTGGTTCAGTTCAGCTTCCTTCTGGGTGAGCTTGTTGTCAGGCCGTCCCCAGCAGCTGAGCCCAGGACCTCTGCTGTGATGAAGAAGCCACATTCAATCTTCTACTCTGTTTTCTTTGCTTCTTAACCCCACTTACCCCTTCCTTTGTTTCTTTGTTGTCTCCCTCTGGGGAGGGCAGAGGCTTTTCAGGATTCATTATTTTATAGCCAGAGCTTCCAGCAGCACTTGGAGCAGAGAAAGCTTTCTTGTAGTAGTTGAATAAATGAATAAGCCCTGTGAAATATGTTTATAATCTTTCCTTTCTAGACAGAGAGGTTGAGACTCAGAGAGAAGAAATAAGTTCCCTGAGGTCATTCAGCACACATGTGACAGAGCCCAGGTCTGAACACACATGACTAGATTTCAGACCCTCTGACAATGCACAATGTGTGGCAGAGTCTTGTATCCAGTATCTATCTGAACTGGGCTAGGAGGCCCTGGAGGGCGACTGAGAGAGACAGGGGGAGGAAGGGAGAGGAAAGGTCAGGATACCGGGGCAGTGGGCAGCTCATCTGGTCCATCTCAGGAAGGGGAGATGGCACCCACTTCCCTCTCCCATGGCAGCACTGGAATATGCCAGTTTGGGGAAAGAAAACTATTAAAGGAGCCTTTAAAATCATTAGCAAAATCAAATTATTACACAGTTCTGTTTTCCATGGGTCCTGACTCAAGCCATAGGTTCCTTTTCTATGATTCTCTGTGCCAGACCACTGGGGCACCTCACCTCTGTTCTGCAAGTGTCTTCAAGGTCAGGGCTTGGAAGATAGGAAGATGGCTACCCAGAGAGGTCTGCATCCCCAATATATTTTGCTGTACTGGGAACACTAGTTTCAGAGCACCTGCTCTGGAATCTGACACTCTGAGGCTGAAGTCCAGCTCTGCCCTTCTCTAACTTCATGACTTTAACCTTTCTGTGCTTTTAAGGCTCTTCTTTCATGGGGCTATAGAACAGATGCAGCTGTGTGGATGTTCTCTTCTCTCTCTGCAAGTGGCTCCCTGTGCCGCTTCTCTCACAGGGACTGAATGAGTGGCGGGGATGTGGCAGGGTCAGGGTCCTGCTGCAATGGTTTTGGATCCTTGGCTGTAAGGTGACAGGCACATCCTCAAAACTCACAAGCTCTCCCTCCCTCCACAAGGTAGTCATGGAGTAGACCATCTCATTAGGTAGCTATTGGATGCACATAAAAGTGGTTGCTACAAAGCCCATTAATTAATTGCAAAGTAATTTCCAGCACAAGGAAAGGAACATCTGTTTGATTTATCCTAATTGCCTAGATGTGATTAAATCCTCCAGACTTGAGTCCTTACCTTAGGAGACTTGAGTCCAGACCTTAGGAGACTGGCAGTTTCCAAGTTCATAAGCACCCTTGTGCTGAGATGGAATGGGGTGGATCTCAGGGCTCATGGAGTAACATAGTAAGGAGGGAAGGATCTGGCTCCCAGTAAAGTTCTCAAAGCCCTATGAAGCTCAGGGATGGAGCTTTCTTTGGAGCCTGCCAATGCTTCTGTTGGGCTACTCAGCAGGTGTACAGGGTTGCACAGGGGGCATATGGAGAAGGAGGTCCAGGGCTTACAGCCAGTCCCCAGTTCTGCTGATGCAATCCCACACTTTTCCTCACCTGTTCCATTTGCACACCCAGGCACTTTCCCAGACATGAGTTTGCTCAGGCTGCCATGAAAAAGTACCACACACTGAGTAGGTTTACAGAAACTTACACTCTCACAGTTCTGTAGGACAGAAAGCTGACACCAAGGTGTCAGTTGGGCCATGTTTCCTCTGAAGCCTCCAGGGAGGCTCATTCCTTGTCTCTTCCAGTTATTCATAGCCTCAGACATTCATTCCTTGGCTTATAGCTGCATCACTCCAACCTCTGCTTCCAACTTTACGTGGCTTTCTCCCCACATCTCTGTGTCTTCACATGGCCATCTTCTCATAAGGACATCAATCATATTGAATTCGGGTCCATCTTAACTCTAGTGAAACCTCATTTGGACTAACTACCTCAGCAATGACCCTTCCACATCATCCCACAAAGAATCTAAGAGGAATGGTGACTGTAGAACCCTATGGTCCTAATAGATTGAATGCCCTGCCTCCATCCTTATCAGCTGATGTTGCCAGAATTTGCTCGAAAGGAGAGCCCCTCCCAGTGATGGTCTCTTTAGAAAGACAATGCCAAGGCAAGCTGGCCAAGCATGTCCTTCCATAGAACCCAGAGATGAGAGATTATTTCCCAGAATATGTGACTTTTCTGTTAAAATAACCATCTTATATTTTCACTTTCCTTACATATGACCTGTCTTTAGAATGATGTTGCAGAATAGAATAAGAGCCTTTCGCTCCTGAGAAATTAGCTGCAAGTTGACATTAAGTCAACTAAATTAAGTCTGTCAACGTGTTTTCTCATTGACTTTCATTATCAAATCAGAGATATGTTCTCTGACCACCTATTAGGCCTGCACGTTTCTCACTTTTGCTTCTTTTTTTGTATATTTCCCTTCTATGACCTTCATTTTAAGCTCACATGGAGTCTGATAAACAGGACCAAAGTAGGTCCTCCCCTTTGCCAATTCTTTCCTGGGCTCCATTTCCACAGTGGCCTTCTTATGTGGCTTTTTAAATGCCATGACATCCACCTGAATCCCACATCTTCCCACCAGTGAGAAGGAGAGACCTCCAGATTAGCATTTCCATGACCTAGTTCTTTTGCTCATTAATCCATGGTGTTCTCTTCTTCTCAGTTGGGTTTCAGGGCACCAGCAGGAACCCTTCTTTGCTACACCATGGGTGTATCTTGGGAACCATGCAGGTTTCTTTTCCTGGATTACCCCACTACTTTTCTTCCAAGCATCAGAATTCCCTTTGGATCTTGCATCACTCATAAAGTCCCAGTGAGAACATAATGTCTGCTTTGGCAAACTCCTGTAGCACCCTGTAGGAAGCAGGACACAGCATGGCAAGAACCATGTGACAAGAACAAGACAGACTTGACTGTTGATCTCTTCTATCTGAGTGTGATTGATGTCTCTTCCCATTCCTTCCTCTTAAATAACAGCATCTGTAAAGGGAGTGGTTTGCTACATGGGTAAAATGAAGGATGGTTTTCCCAGGTGATGCTAGTGGTAAAGAACCTACGTACCATTGCAGGAGATGTAAGAGACACAGGTTCTATCCCTGGATCAGGAAGATCCCCTGAGGGGGAAACGGCAACCCACTCTAGTATTTTTGCCCTGGAGAATCCTCATGAACAAAAGAACTATAGTGCATGGGGTGAGACACAACTGAAGTTACTTGGCATGCACTTATGTAAGATGAAGGACAAGTCTAGCCAGTAGGTCTCCAGGTCAAAGAGGTAGATCCTTGGTTATTGTTGTTTAGTTATTAAGTTGTGTCTGATTCTTTTGTGACTCCATGGACTATAGACTGCTAGGCTCCTCTGTCCATGGGATTTTTCAGGCAAGAATACTGGAGTGATTTTGGAATCCAAGAAAATTAAGTCTGTCACTGTTTCCATTGTTTCCCCATTTATTTGCCATGAAGTGATGCGGCCAAATGCCATGATTTAGCTTTTTGAATGATGAGTTTTAAATCAGCTTTTCACTCACTTTCATCAAGAGGCTCTTTAGTTCTTCTTCACTTTCTGCCATAAGGGTGGTGTCATCTGCATATCTGAGGTTATTGATATTTCTCCTAACAATCTTGCTTCCAGCTTGTGCTTCATCCAGCCTGGTATTTTGCATGATGTACTCTGCCAAAACCTTTGACTGTGTGGATCACAATAAACTGTGGAAAATTCTAAAAAAGATGGGAATACCAGACCACCTAACCTGCCTCTTGAGAAATCTGTGTGCAGGTCAGGAAGTAACAGTTAGAACTGGACATGGAACAACAGACTGATTCCAAATAGGAAAAGGAGTATGTCAAGGCTGTATATTGTCACCCTGCTTATTTAACTTATATGCAGAGTACATCATGAGAAACGCTGGACTGGAAGAAACACAAGCTGGAATCAAGATTGGTGGGGGAACTATCAATAACCTCAGATATGCAGATGACANCAGACTGGTTCCAAATAGAAAAAGGAGTACGTCAAGGCTGTATATTGTCACCCTGCTTATTTAACTTATATGCAGAGTACATCATGAGAAACGCTGGACTGGAAGAAACACAAGCTGGAATCAAGATTGGTGGGAGAAATATCAATAACCTCAGATATGCAGATGACACCACCCTTATGGCAGAAAGTGAAGAGGGGCTAGCCTCTTGAAGAAAGTGAAAGAGGAGAGTGAAAAAATTGGCTTAAAGCTCAACACTCAGAAAACAAAGATCATGGCATCCTGTCCCATCACTTCATGAGAAGTAGATGGGGAAACAGTGGAAACAGTGTCAGATTTTATTTTTCTGGGCTCCAGAATCACTGCAGATGGTGACTGCAGCCATGAAATTAAAAGGCGCTTACTCCTTGGAAGAAAAGTTTTGACCAACCTAGATAGTATATTCAAAAGCAGAGACATTGCTTTGCCGACTAAGGTCCGTCTAGTCAATGCTATGGTTTTTCCTGTGGTCACGTATGGATATGAGAGTTGGACTGTGAAGAAGGCTGAGAGCCGAAGAATTGATGCTTTTGAACTGTGGTGTTGGAGAAGACTCTTGAGAGCCCCTTGGACTGCAAGGAGATCCAACCAGATCAGCCCTGGGATTTCTTTGGAAGGAATGATGCTAAAGCTGAAACTCCAGTATTTTGGCCACCTCATGCGAAGAGTTGACTCATTGGAAAAGACTCTGATGCTGGGAGGGATTGGGGGCAGGAGGAGAAGGGGAAGACTGAGGATGAGATGGCTGGATGGCATCACGGACTTGATGGACATGAGTCTGAGTGAACTCTGGGAGATGGTGATGAACAGGGAGGCCTGGCGTGCTGCGATTCATGGGGTCGCAAAGAGTCGGACACGACTGAGCAACTGAACTGAACTGATGTCTCAGTTATTGTAAATAATATGGCAACAAATGTGGGGGTGTAAATATTTCTTTGACATAGTGATTTTGTTTATTTTAAGTATATAACCAAAAGTAGAGATGCTAGATCATATGATAGTTCTGTTTTAAATGTTTGAGAAAACTCTATACTATTTTCCATAGAGACCAGAACAATTTACATTCCCTCAACAGTGAACAAGTTTTTATGTTTATCCATATCCTCTTCAATACTTATTTTCTGTCTTTTCGAGAATAGACGTGATAACAGGTGTGTGTGAGTTGATATCTCATTGTGGTTTTGATTTGCATTTCCATAATGAAAAGTGCTGAGCATCGTTTCATACACCTGTTGGCCATTCAAATTATCTCCTTTGGAAAAATGTGTATCCAAGTCCTTTGTTCAATTTTAAATTGGGTATGGTTGTTGTTTTCTTTTCTTTCTTTTTTTTTTTTACGGTTGAGGTATATGAATCCCTCATATATTTTCAACATAACCCCTTATTACATACATGATTTGCTAATATGCAAATATTTTCTCCTATTTCATAGTTTGTTTTTTCATTTTGTTGATAGCTTCTTTTGCTATGCGGAAGCTTTTTTACTTTCATGTAGTTCTTTTTAATTTATTTTGTTGTTTCTGATTTAGGCTAATATATAAAAAATAATCACCAAAAGTTTTTCAGCTATGCTTTCTTGTAGAGAGTTTGTTTCAGGTCTTATATTTGTCTTAAATTCATTTTGAGTTAACTTTTGTGAGTGGTTTAAGATAGAGGTACAGTTTTATTCTTTTGTTTGTGAGTATCCAATTTTACTGTACAGTTTATTTGAGAGAATCATTTTTCTCCGTTGTGTGTTTTTGGCTCCCTTGTCAAAATATTAGTTGACTATAAAAGCATAAGTTTATTTTTGGCCTCTTGATTCTGTTCCATTCATCCCTGTATCTATTTTTATGCCAGGACCATACTGCTTTGATTATTATATCAATAGCTTTACATATCTTGAAATCAGAAAGTTCTGCTTTGTTCTTCCTTCTAAGGATTGTTTTGACTATTCAGGGTCTTTTGTGGTTCTATATAAAGTTTAGGGTTTGTTTTCTTGTGTGTGTGATTTTGTACATATTTCATTGTTTTTTGATGCTATTATCAATGGGATAATTTTCTTTATTTCTTTTTCAGATAATTCATTTTTAGTGTATGGAAACAAAATTTTTGTTCATTTTGATTTTTAAATTTTTGTTTATTTTGTATACAAAAGGTTTACTGAATATATTGATTAAAGCTAATATTTTTGATAGGGTCTTTAGGGTTTTCTATATATGAAAGCATGTCATCTGCAAGTAAAGATAATTTTACTGTTTCCTTTCCAATTCAGATGCATTTCTTTTTCTTGTGTGATGGCTTTGACTAGAACTTGTATTATGTTAAATATGAGTGGTCACAGTTGGCACCCTTGTTTTTGATCTTAGTGCGAAAGCTTTCAAACTCTCACCGTTGAGTATGATAATAGCTGTAGGTTTATAATATATGATCTCCCTTATGTCTATAACCAATTTGTAAGAGTTTTTAAAATCATGAGTGGATGTTTAATTTTGTCAAATTCTTTTTCTGTATTATATTTAGATGATTATATACTATTCTTTTATTCTCTTAATGTGATATATCATATTTGATTTGCATATGTGGAATCATTCTACATTGAAAGGTGAATCCCACTTCCTCATGGTATATTATCCTTTTAATGTGCTGTTGAGTTTGGTTTGCTAGTACTTTATTGAGAATTTTTGCACACATTTTACTTAGGAATATTAGTCTATGGCTTTCCTTTCTTGTAATGTCACCATCTGGCTTTGTACTAGGATTTTAGTGGCTTTTTAAAATTAGTTGGGGAGTATTCCGTCTTCGAATTTTTTAGATGAGTTTCAGAGAAATTGTTTTTAATTCTTCTTTAAATATTTGGCAAAAATCACCAGTAAAAATTTGGTAAAAATTCTTCTGGTCCTGGCTATTTCTTTGTTGGAAAATTTTTGATTACTGATTCAATCTCTGTAGTAGTAATTGGTTTGTTCAGATTTTTCTATTTGTTCCTGATTCAGTGTTTGTAGAGGACACAACTCAGCCACTAGCAATGCCCTTTATTAGTTTAAGGAAGTTGACAAGACTATCTATTCTCATCAGTTATTATCAAGGAAGTTGACAACACTCAAATGAGAATGAGTGTTGAGTATGTCAAAATTTTTATGTATTTTTTGAGGTGATTATATGATTTTGCCTTAATAGTTCATCAATTTACTGAGTTAGATTAATTGATTTTCTAATATTTATTCAAACTTAACCTTATCATGATTTATTATTTTTTTAATATTACTCTTTATGACTTAATATGATTTTACTGTATAATTTTTCTTTTATGGTCTATGTTATATACTACTTTTTAGTATTCTTTCCTTGTTTAGTTGTATTTGATTTTGGTATCAGAAGTTAGGGCTTCCCTAGCGGCTCGGACTGTAAGAATCTGCCTGCATTGAAGAAGATCTAGGTTCAATTCCTGGGTCAGGAAGATCCTCTAGAGAAAGAAATGGATAGCTACTCTAGTATTCTTGCCTGGAGAATTCCATGGACAAAGGAGCCCTGTGGGCTACAAGTCTGGGGTTTCACTGGAACTATAAAATGACTTGTAAAGTGCTCCCTCCTGTTTTGTATAGAATCAATAAGTTATTTCCTGTTTGTTTGGTAGTTTATACTAGTGCCACTACTTGCTATGGAATTCTTAGGAAAATTATTTCAACTATAAATCAATTTCACTATTCTATAATGGAAACTTTTGGTTGCCTATTTTATTTATTTATTTTGGTGTATTTTTTCTTTATTGAACCACAGTTGCTTTTCACTGCTATGTCAATTTCTGCTATACAGCAAAGTGAAACAGCCATACATAAAAATATACTGTCTCTTTTTTGGATTTCCTTCCCATTTAGGTCACTCCAAATGACTTTAGAAGAGTTCCCTGTGCTGTACAGTAGATTCTCATTATAGGTTGCCTATATGATTTTAAAATGAGAAATAATAGTTTAATAATACTTTTATCCTATGTCAAAAGTGGAAAATAAGTGAGATATTGAAGAGAAAAAGAAAGGTCTGCTCTTTCAGGCTTGAATAGATTTTGAAAGAAGAAAGAGATGAAAGATAGTGAAGCAGATGTAAAAATACTTATGTCCTCCTCTTTCCAGGTCATTTTCATATAATGTCAAAAGGAAGCCAGGGAACTGAGATAATTTTGCCTCACATTTTGTTGAGGTTATGCAATAGAACTTCCTCAAAGTTGCCTCTGAAATAATCTCAGTTCAGTTCAGTTGCTAAGTACTGTCTGACTCTTTGAGACCCCATGGACTGCAGCACACCAGGCTTCCCTGTTCATCGCCAACTCCCGGAGTTTACTCAAACTCATATCCATCAAGTCAGTGATGCCATCCAAACATCTAATCCTTTGTCTTCCCCTTCTCCTCCTGACTTCAATCTTTCCCAGCATCAAGGTCTTATCCAATGAGTCAGTTATTCACATCAGGTGGCCATAGTATTGGAGTTTCAGCTTTAGCATCAGTCTTTCCTATGAATATTCAGGACTGATTTCCTTTAGGATGGACTGGTCCTTGCAGTTCAAAGGATTCTCAAGAATCTTCTCTAACACCACAGTTCAAAAGCATCAATTCTTTGGCACACAGCTCTCTTTATACTCCAACTCTCACATCCATAAATGACTACTGGAAATATCATATCTTCGACTAGATGGACCTTTGTTGGCAAAGTAATGTCTCTGCTTTTTAATATGCTGTGTAGGTTAGTCATAGCGTTTCTTCCAAGGAGCAAACATCTTTTAATTTTGAAGCTGTAGTCACCATCTGCAGTGATTTTGGAGACCCCAAAACTAAAGTCTGTCACTGTTTCCACTGTTAATCCATCTATTTGCCATGAAGTGTTGGGACTGGATGCCTGATCTTAGTTTTCTGATTGTTGAGTTTTAACCCAACTTTTTCATTCTCCTCTTTCACTTTCCTCAAGAGGCTCTTTATTTCTTCTTTACTTTCCGCCATAAGGGTGGTGTTATCTGAATATCTAAAGTTATTGATACTTCTCCCAGCAATCTTGATTCTAGCATGTGCTTCATTCAGCCTGGCATTTCGCGTGATGTACTCTGCATATAAGTTAAATAAGCAGGGTGACAATATACAGCTTTTATGTACTTCTTTCCTGATTTGGAACCAGTTGGTTGTTCCATGACTCGTTCTCACTATTATTTCTTGACCTGCATACAGATTTCTCAGGAGGCAGGTAAGGTGGTCTGGTGTTCCTATCTCTTTAAGAATTTTCCACAGTTATTTGTGATCCACATAGTCAAAGGCTTTGGCCGATAAAGTCAATAAAGTAGAAATAGAGATTTTTCTGGGACTCTCTTGCTTTTTCTATGATCCAGCCAATATTGGCAATTTGATCTCTGTTTCATCTGCCTTTTCTAAATCCAGCATGAACATCTGGAAGTTCATGGTTCACATACTTTTGAAGCCTGCTTTGGAAAATTTTGAGCATTACTTTGCCAGCATGTGAGATGAGTGCAATTTTGTGATAGTTTGAACATTCTTAGGTGTTGCCTTTCTTTGGGATTGGAATGAAAACTGACCTTTTCCAGTCCTGTGGCCACTGCTGAGTTTTCCAAATTTGCTGGAATACTGAGTGCAGCATTTTCACAGCATCATTTTTTATGATTTGAAATCGTTCATTTGGAATTCCATCACCTCCACTAGTTTTGTTTGTAGTGATGCTTCTTAAGGCCCACTTGACTTCTCATTCCAGGATGCCTTGCTCTAGGTGAGTGATCACACCATTGTGGTTATCTAGGTAATGTGTAACATAGCATAAAAGAAAATAAAATATAATCTTTGCATTCATATATCTTTAAGCAATAGAATGTAATAATACTGAAAAAGTATACAAGCAGCTTAGTTCTAGAATCCTATAAACAATTCATTTTTTGAAACTTAAAGTTATTACTTTGCTTTTGCTTTTCCATTTTCAAGTAATAACTTTTAAAATAATTTTAACACTAAACCAAAATTTCTGTGGAAACAAGTATAGAGTTGATCTTAGATACAAAAATTAAGTACCTTAAGGGAATTCTCATGAATATATAGCTGTCTCTTATACACATCTTCGCACAGAGTTGGACACGATTGAGTGACTTCATTTTCACTTTTGACTTTCATGGACTGGAGAAGGAAATGGCAACCCACTACAGTGTTCTTGCCTGGAGAATCCCAGGGACGGAGGAACCTGGAAGGCTGCCGTCCTGGGGTCTCACAGAATTGGACATAACCAAAAAGCAAGAGAGTTCCAGAAAAACATATATTTCTGCTTTATTGACTATGCCAAAGCCTTTGACTGTGTGGATCACAATAAACTG
>SJYT01033704.1:66193-106553 GCA_006410635.1 Cephalophus harveyi
TTTTGAGCTCCCCAATTATAAACCTATTCTGATATGAAATTCTTTAAAAAATATCTTACCCATAGCATTTAATTGAACTAAAATTTATTTTATGTAATACTGATACAAAGATTTAAAAATTATTGAAAGATATGTCATGTTTGATAAACAAAAAAAGTCCTGTTTATATACACATGTTCAGTTGTTAAGTTCAGTCCAACTCTATATACCACATGCACTGTAGCACAATTTGCTCCTCTGTCCTCCACTGTCTCCCAGAGTTTGCTCAAATTCTTGTCCTTTGAGTCAGAGATGCTATCTAACCATCTCATCCTCAGCTGTCCTCTTCTCCTTTTGTCTTCTTCAGTCTTTCCCAGCATCAGAGGCTTTTCCCATGAATTTTCTCTTTGCATCAGGTGGCCAGACTATTGGAGCCTCAGTTTCAACGTCATTCCTTCCAATGAATATTCAGGGTTGATTTTATTTAGGCCTTCTTTGTAGTTCAACACTCATATCTATACACGAATACTGGAAAAACCACAGCTTTGACTATATGGATCTCTGTCCTTAAGGTGATGTCTCTGCTTTTTAATATGGTGTCTAAATTTGTCATAGCTTTCCATCAAAGGAGCAAGCATCTTTTAATTCATTGCTGCACTTACTGTCTACAGTGAATTTGGAACCCAAGAAAATAAAATTTGCCACAGTTTCCACTTTTCCCCCATTTATTTCCCATGAAGTGATGAGACTGAATGCCGGGATTTAATTTCCTGAATGTTGCGTTTTAAGCCAGGTTTTTCATTTTCCTCTTTCACCCTCATCAAGAGTCTCTTTAGTTCCTTTTGTTTTCTGTCATTAGAGTAGTATCATCTGCATATCGGAGGTTGTAGATATTTCTCCTGGCACTCTCAATTCTAGCTTGTGATTCATAGTTCAGTTCAGTTCAGTTTAGTCACTCAGTTGTGTCCAACTCTTTGCGACCACATGAATCGCAGCACACCAGGCCTCCCTGTCCATCACCAACTCCCAGAGTTCACTCAGTCTCACGTCCATCAAGTCTGTGATGCCATCCAGCCATCTTATCCTTGGTCTTCCCCTTCTCCTCCTGCCCCCAATCCCTCCCAGCATCAAAGTCTTTTCCAATGAGTCAACTCTTCGCATGAGGTGGCCAAAGTACTGGAGTTTCAGCTTTAGCATCATTCCTTCCAAAGAAATCCCAGGGCTGATCTCCTTCAGAATGGACTGGTTGGATCTCCTTGCAGTCCAAACCCTGGGATTCTCCAGGCAAGAACACTGGAGTGGGTTGTCATTTCCTTCTCCAATGCATGAAAGTGAAAAGCGAAAGTGAAGTCCCTCAGTAGCTGTCTCTTATACACATCTCATATTACATTCAAACTACAGAAAATCACAGAAAAGAAAAATAAATGATACAGTAAAAGTGGAAAAACATTGTATTTAATATGTAAAAATCATATATTCTAATGAATAAAGAAGCAAAGATAAGGGTTGTATATGAATTTTCCTCAGAAATCATGCAAACAAGAAGAGTTGAATGAAATATTTAAAGGCATGAGAGAAAAATATCACCAACCTCGAAATCTGTGACCTGCGACATTATCCTTCAAATTTGGTGAAGTTAACTTTCTCAGAAAGAATAAATTGAAGGAATTTGTTGCAAGTAGACTACCTTGAAAGAAATATGGACTTGGATTAATCAGAAATTTGTACTGCAGACTCTAGAGCAGACACTAAAAAAGGTTAAAAAATGTAGTTGATATGGTAAAGAAGCAAAATGGAATCATATAAAATGTTCAAAAGTCACAGAAGGCAGTAAACAGAAATGTATGGTAGTTATTAAGGCAACTATATCAATAACCATCTGAAAGCATCAGTGATGTAAATACACCAATTAAAAGACAAAGTCAAGCAAAAAAATAAGAACTGATATGTTTTCTACAATAAACACCCTTTAAATATAAAGACACATACCATTAAAATAATGGATTGGAGAAAGATATAATATGCTAACAGTAATCAAAAGAGGAAGTAACTGTTTGCTTTCCTGATAGAGCATACTTCAGAATAAGGAAAGTGTGGATGCGCCTACCAACAAACTGTCAAAATACATGAAACAAAAGTTGATTGAAACACAAAGAGAAATAGATGAGTCCACCGTTATAGTTGGAAACTTTAATACCTATCTATCAGAAATTGACAAATCTATCAGTCAGAAAATCAGTAAGGACATATAAGCTCAACAGCACCATCAATCAACTGGATATAACTGACATCTGTAGATTATATCATCCCAAAACAGCAGAAACAGATACTTCTGAAGCTCTTGTGGAACATGTAACAAGATGAAAAAACATTCTAGGTCATAAAACACACCAAAAATTTTAAAAAGAATAGAAATTATACAATCTTTGCTAGATATCAATAACAGAAAGATAGCAGAATAATCCCAAAATACTTGTAGGCTGAAAAACAGAGTTCTAGATAACATATAGATAAAAGAAGAAATCTCAAGAGACAGTTGAGAATATTTTTAAATATTTCATCAGTAGATGAAAAGGCCAAATGATTAAAAATTGAGTAAAAGCAGTATTTAGAGGGAAATTTATGGCATTGAATGCATTCTTGGCTGTGGAAATAATGCTACTATTAACATTGAGGTGCATGTATCATTTTGAATTAGTGCTTTCATTTTCTTCAGATGTATACCCAGAAATGGAATGACTGGGTCATATGGTAATTATGTTTTTAGTATTTTGCAGAATCTCCATCACTGTTTTCTATCGTGTCTGAACTAGTCTACATTCCTAGCAACAGTGAAGGAGGAGCCCCTTTTCTTTACATACTCATAAATGCTTGTTATTTGTTGTGTGGTTGATAATAGCTATTCTGATGTGTATAAAATGATGTCTCACTGTGGTTTTGATTTCCATTTCTCTGATGACTAATTATGTTAAGCATCTTTTCACATACCTGATGACCATCAGTATGTCTTCCTTGGAAACATATCTATTCAGATCTTCTCCCAATTTTTTAAATCAAGTTGCTTGGTTTTTTGATGTTGGATTGTCTGAGTTCTTTGTATATTTTAGATATTGATTCCTTATGAAATATATCTTTTGCAGAATATATTTGATTCACTGATTCACTAGGGCCTTACTTGGTTTGTTGTTAGTTTCTTTCAATGTGCACAAGATTTTTAGTTAGATATTATCTCATTTGTTTATTTTTCCTTCTGTGTTCCTGCCTGAGGAGACATATCCAAAAAAATGATTGCTTTTTTTTTTTTTCAAGAAAAATTTGACTGATGTTAAAGACTGCACAACTGCCTCTGTTTTCTTTTAAGAGTTTTATGATTTCACATCTTACATTTAAACTTAAGTCTTTAATCCATTTAGACTTTGTTTTTGTATAGGTTGTGGAAAATTAGTAGTGTTTGATATCTTTGTATGTAGCTGTTTAACACCATTTATTGAAGAGGCAGCTTTTTCCCAATTGTATATTATTGCCTCCTTTGTCATCAGTTAATTGACCACAAGTGTGTAGGTTTATTTCTGAACTCCATTTGATTGATCTATGTGACTGTTTTTATGCCAGTACCATATTGTTTTGATTATTGTAGCTTTGTAGTGTCATTTGAAGTCAGGGACCTTTGCTTCTTTCTCAAGTTTCTTTTGGAATTTTGGGGTCTTTTGTGTTTCTATACATAGCTTTGAATTATTGTTCTAGTTCTGTGAAAAATGACATTGATATTTTGATAGGGATTGCACTGATTCTATGGATACATAAATTCAGTTTGTATACATCTAGGTCTGTATGTAGGTCAGGAAGCAACAGTTAGAACTGGAGGTGGAAAACAGACTGGTTTCAAACAGGGCAAGGAGTACATCAAGGCTGTATATAGTCACCCTGCTTATTTAACTTATATGCAGAGTACGTCATGAGAAATGCTGGGCTGGATGAAGCACAACCTGGAATCAAGCTTGCTAGGAGAAATATCAATAACCTCAGATATGCAGATGACACCACCCTTATGGCAGAAAACAAAACACTAAAGAGTCTCTTGAGGAAAATGAAGGAGGAGAGTGAAAAAGTTGGCTTAAAGCCCAACATTCAGAAAACTGAGATCATGGAATCTGGTCTCATCACTTCATGGTAAATTGATGGTAAAAGAGTGGAAACAGGGCATATTATTTTTCTGGGCTGATTTCATTTTTTCTGGGCTCTAAAATCATTGCAGATGGTGATTGCAGCCATGAAATTGAAAGACGCTTACTCCTTGGAAGGATAGTTATGACCAAGCTAGATGGCATATTAAAAAGCAGAGATATTACTTTACCAACAAAGGTCCACTTAGTCAAGACCATGGTTTTCCCAGTAGTCATATATGAATGTGAGAGTTGAACTATAAAGACAGCTGAGGTGAGGTGAGGTGAAGTCGCTCAGTCGTGTCCGACTCTTTGCGATCCATCCATGGGATTCTCCAGGCAAGAATACTGGAGTGGATTGTCATTTAGCTGAGTGCCGAATAATTGATGTTTTTGAACTGTGATGTTGGAGAAGACTCTTGAGAGTCCCTTGGACTGCAAGGAGACCCAACCAGTCCATCCTAAATGAAAACAGTCCTGAGTGTTCATTGGAAGGACTGATGTTGAAGCTGAAACTCCAATACTTTGGCCACCTGAAGTGAAGAGCTGACTCATTTGAAAAGACCCTGATGCTAGGAAAATTTGAAGGCAGGAGAAGGGGATGACAGAGGATGAGATGGTTGGAATGCATCACTGACTCAATGGACATGAGTTTGGGTAAACTCTGGGAGTTGGTGATGGACAGGGAGGCTTGGCATGCTGCAGTTCATGGTGTCACAAACAGTCGGACATGACTGAGTGATTGAACTGAACGTTGCTTCCAGAACAACATCTAGGTAGCTAGAACATGGATTCAATCTAGACTTCCATTGACAGGTGAATGGATAAAGAAGGCATAGTATATATACACAATGGAATATTACTCAGCCATAAAATGGAACACATTTGAGTCAATTCTAACGAGGTGGATGAACCTAGAACCTATTATACAGAGTGAAGTAATCATAAAGAGACAGGTAAATATCATTTTCTAACACATATGTATGAAATCTAGAAAAATGGTACTGAAGAATTTATTTACAGGGCAACAGTGGAGAAAAAGACATAGAGAATAGACTTATGGACATGGGGAGAAGGGAGGAGAGGGTGAGATATATGGAAAAAGTAACATGGAAATTTACATTACCATACATAAAATAGATAGCCAATGGTAATTTTCTGTATGGCTCAGGAAAATCAAACAGGGTCTCTGTATCAACCTATTTGGGTAGGATGGGGAGGGAGATGGGAGAGAGTTTCAAAAGGGAGGGAATATTTGTATACCTATGGCTGATTCATGTTGAGGTTTGACAGAAAACAACAAAAGCCTGTAAAGCAATTATCGTTCAATAAAAAAAATTAGCTAAAAAATCATACATATATATATATGTATACAGAACCAAAGAGTGCTAATTACTTGATGGCAGAATTAAAGATGGTCTTCATTTTTCTTTTATTTTTACCTCAAAATATTCTATAATTATTAATATTTATTTAATATTCAAAATATTATTAAACTTTCTTAAGGTAAATATCTTTGACTTATATAGTAGCTATAAAGAATAGTGTATTCCTACAATAGATATTTAAGGAATTATCTAGATAGGTAGAAATAGTATAGCAATGAAAGGAAACATCTGCTGCTGCTGCTGCTAAGTCACTTCAGTCATGTCCAACGAAGTGACAGCCCACCAGGCTCCCCCGTCCCTGGGATTCTCCAGGCAAGAACACTGGAGTGGGTTGTCATTTCCTTCTCCAATGCATGAAAGTGAAAAGCGAAAGTGAAGTCCCTCAGTAGTGTCCAACCCTTAGTGACCTCATGGACTGCAGCCTACCAGGCTCCTCTGTCCATGAGATTTCCCAGGCAAGAGTTCTGGAGTGGGGAAAAGAAACATATATGAGGTAAAATGAGATGTTACAACACACTGATGTACAGTGAAGATTCCAGACTTTAAAAAAAGAACACACAGATGCAAAATTCACAGGGCTACTGCTTTCCCCAGGTTACCAGCATCCCTTGCCGGGAATATTTGTAAAGTGGTTTCCAACTGGTTTCCCTGTTTGCCCATTCACACCAATCGTCTATTTGTCACACTGCAGCTAAAGGGCTTTTACAAACTGTACGGTTTTTCTTTTCAAAACTGTGATGACTTCCTGTATTTTTCATAACAAGAATCAAAGTCCTGAATATTGTACACATGGTCCTCCTATCATATCTGACACATCTTCCATCCAATGCTGTGATCAAATCAGATCATAATAAAAAGACTTCTTTGACTCTTCTATGTAAAATAGAAAACTCCAACCCATGATTCTTTTAACCCTGATCTATTTTCTTCACTAGAATTGCTACTTGATACATATCACTATATCAGTATCTGTTATTTTCCACATGATGTGTGTGTTTCACACATGCTTGTGTGCCATTGGTTTTCTCTCAGTCTTTTGCCTTAAAAGTGTAATGTCCATGGAAAACTACTTTTGGTTTCTTTGATTCAAAACTGCATCTCTGTCTCTACTAATAGCAGGCTTGGCACATGAACAGAAGCTAGTATTTATTTACTAATACCATTTATTTACATTGACATTAATAAACATAAAAATTAAGTATTAATATGGTAATTTATTAAATAAATTTTCTGAACCACTTTTCCTACTTTAATAAGGAAGATTCTATGGTTCAAATTGAAAGTGCTGGTTGCTCAGTCATGTCCATCTCTTTGCGAGCCCATGGATAATACACCCTGCCAGGCTTCTCTGTCCACAGGGTTCTCCAGCGAAGAATAAGGAGGTGCTGTTTTCTTCCCCAGGGTATCTTCCCAAACCAGGAATTGAACCCCAGTCTCCCACATTGCAGGTAGGAGCCTGGCAGGTATAATATGAAAGCCATTGTAAACCTATGTACTTATTTATATATATATGTATGTATCTATTCAGAGAAGGCAATGGCATCCCACTCCAGTACTCTTGCCTGGAAGCTCCCATGGACAGAGGAGCCTGGAAGGCTGCAGTCCCTGGGGTCGCAGAGTCAGACACAACTGAGCGACTTCACTTTCACTTTTTACTTTCATGCATTGGAGAAGGAAATGGCAACCCACTCCAGTGTTCTTGCCTGGAGAACCCCAGTGATGGCGGAGCCCAGTGGGCTGCCATCTGTGGGGTCGGACAGAGTCGGACACAACTGAAGCTACTTAGCAGCAGCAGCAGCATGTATCTATCCATTGATTTGTTCACTTTGTCCTTTTACCTGTCTGCATATGACATTTATGCTTAAGTTATTTGGAAGCTTTAAATGAGGTGTTCATCTTAAGTGATTTTCTTTTTCATTTGCTGCTATTCTTTTAAGTTCTCCACCCAGTCCTATACAACTGCAAAACTTCTTAAGCAGGAACAGTTGAAGAAATGACTCACAGTGGCATTCTATTTTTAGCTAATTCTAGTAAAATTCATTTCAGATATCAAGAATGACAAAAAGAGAGGCTGAAAAAAGTCTGTATAGATTATTTCACACACCTCAAGGAAGCCTTCTTTTTATACGATTCCGTGACTAAGCCAGTTTTGACAAGATTAGATTGACTGAGAATCTCTCTTAATATGATTATGTTATTTTCTTGAAATTTCTCTTTTATTACTCTTCTTCCTATATCTTAATATTTGGTAAAGGAAATCCATAGAATTTTGTATGTTGATATCTAGAATTTTGTGATTCTGAGCACATCAGCATTTGAGATGGTAAAAATTTTAAGGTAAACTCATAAAGATAAATATTAATTCTCATAATCCACTCTGTCAAACAAGTGTATGTGTTTCATACTCTGCACATACCTAAATTCATACTGAGTGATTCTTTTTAAAATATTGTGACTGATACTTCTATGATCTACAAAAGGAAGTTGACTTTTATAATCCAGATCCCTGTGTTCAGAATGGAACTTCCCAGGTGGCGCTAGTGGTACAGAAAAGTGAAAGTGAAGTCACTCAGTCCTGTCTGACTCTTTGTGACCTCGTGGGCTATAGCCCACCAGGCTCCACTGTCCCTGGGATTCTCCAGACAAGAATACTGGAGTGGGTTGCCATTTCCTTCTCCAGGGGATCTTCCAAACTCAGGGATCAAACTCGGGTCTCCTACATTGCAGGCAGACACTTTATCCTCTGATCCACCAGGGAAGCCCCTGCCTGCTAATGCAGGAGAAGTAAGAGATATAGGTTTGATCCCTGGGTCAGGAGTAAGGCATGGAAATCCATTCCAGAATTCTTGCCTGGAGAATCTCCTGGACAGAGGAGTATGGTTGGCTACCGTCCATAGGGTCATAGAGAGTCTGAAGCAATTTAGCATGCACAAGCACAGAATGTCAAGATTGTTGACTAGCATATCTGAAAGCCACAATTCCAGGAAATGTTTATCAATTCCTTGCATTGTATCATGTTTACTTAGAATGCTAAGGAAAGAGATTTGATAACCTTTTAAGAAAATATTCTAGATATTATGTCTCATTTTTATGAATTTTAAAAACCAGTTCCGAATAACTTTATATCAGGAATTGTCTCTTAAAATGTTAAGTAGAGTTCTCATGACATCAGATTTAGCTTAAGTTAATGGTCATTTATAATTTAAAACAACATCTATGTCTATAAAAATTACAAATATCTTAATAAGTACTAAAGAAATGAAATAAATATCTGAATTTTCCAAAGATTGGCTCTTGTACATTCAAGCAAAGCACTATGGACCTGGGTGAAATGTTTCACCTAGGAAATGTTATACATTGTTTTTATTTATCTTATTTTATTTTTTAATTCTTTCAATTGAGCATTTGTTTTGGAGCGATGGCAACTGGAACTAAACTACTTCTGTTAATTAAATAGATTCATCAGCATGCACGACTTTTGTTGTTGTTTAGTCACTTAGTTGTGTCCGATTCTTTTGCAACCACCATGAGATTTTCCAGGCAAGGTCTTTCATACTGAGGAATTGAACCTCATGTCCCTGTGTCTCCTGCATTGCAGATAGACTCTTCATTGCTGAGCCACCTGGGAAGACCATACAGCTTTACTCTTGGAGAATCTATTCCTTCCTGAGTTGAAAGTTAGAGGAAATGTTGGTCAAGTAAAAGACAGTGAGGCAGAGGATAAATAAGTATATCCTTCTTTTAGAAATGGAAACATTGTTTTTATTAGGTATCAAGCAAAATCAGAGTGCACCAAATAAGTTTAGATATATTGTGTTTCAGAATATTTAAACAAGATTTTCTTTAATTTTTTGTCAAATATATAAGTAACAATGTGATAGCAATTATTAATAGTTTCTAGAGTTATTGAATGTCATTCAGTAAGACTCATAAGTTCTATGAAGTCTCTGTTAATGAAATAATGAGTATTGATTGCCAACACAGAGAACTTACTGACATAGTTGCATGATTGGGGAGATATTTCAAGAGGGAAGAAAAAAAGGTAAACTAACCCTCATCAAAATAGGGGTTAAAGTTAAAGGTGAAAGTGTTGTTCACTCAGTCATATCTGACTCTGTGACTCCGTGGACTGTAGCTCACCTCTGTCCATGGAAATTTCCAGGCAAGAATACTGGAGTGGGTAGCCATTCTCTTTACAAGGGATCGATCTTCTAGACCCAGGGACCAAACCTGGGTCTCCTGCATTGCAGACTGATTTGATGCTTTTGAATTAAGGTGCTGGAGAAGACTCTTGAGAGTCCCTTTGACAGCAAGGAGATCAAACCAGTCAATCCAAAAGAAATCAACCCTGAATTTTCATTGGAAAGACTTATGCTGAAGCTCCAATACTTTGGTTATCTGATGCGAAGAGCTGACTCATTTGTAAAGATCCTGATACTGGAAAAGATTGAGGGAAGGAGGAGAAGGGGATGACAGAGGATGGGATTGTTGGATAGCATCACCAACTGAATGGACATGAAGTCTGAGCAAACTCCAGGAGACAGTGAAGGACAAGGAAGCTTGGCATACTGCAGTCCTTGGAATCGCAGAGTTGAACTTGGCTCAGTGACTGAACAATTACAGGCCTGGTCAAGATAGAATTATAGAAACACCTGTAGTAAACTGAGGAGTAATTTGATGATAGAATAATGCAAGAAAGGTGCTAAATTTATGAATGTTTATGGATAATCCAGTAATCTGAGTACCGCAAAAGATTTTCTGAGAAATCAAGATTAGGAAAATATGCTCTCAAGTTAATAGACAGGTATATTACCCAAATAGTCAAATTATATACTTAAATTCATGAATTTTTTAATCAACACTAAATGGATAGAGAAATTTAGGGAAACAATTTTATGACCTGTTTCTTTTATTTTTTTATTAACTTTTATCTTTTTATTTTATTGATAATAGTTTTAACATTTTTATTCTTTATCAGAACTGCTTTAGGGAAAAATTACTGCATTAGTGTAAAATTTGAAAAATTACTCAAAATTTTAGTAGGTAATTTTCCTAGGTTTTAAGTCTTCAAATACTGAGTACCTTTGTGTTATAGTTACCAAAGTATTCCTACATGACCCATCACAGGTGAGGAATAAATGTGTATATGAAGAAATGGTACTTCCACATGGTTATTCTAATTGTTTTTTGATTGATATTTAATCTGTGGAGAAAGAGTAAATATACTATTATAATGCTATCTATTGTCTGTTCTATAAAATTAGTTATACTAAACTAATGCAGGTCTTTGACTTAGAGGATAAACATATTTTGCAAATATTGTTCAGTTGGGAGTTATTGTCATGCATTACTCCATTTTATTTAGCTATTTAAAATATAAATAATTATGTTTATTATGCTGATTAGGACTATAAGAAGAAGAAACTTCTATATAAAAAGAAAAAATGGTTTCCCAACTATTTATGGCAAGAAATATGCTACCATTTATTGTTTTTGTGTAAACTGAGACATTTAAAAGGAAAATATAATTAATAGCTTTTTGCTGATTTTATTATTATTTCTCATAATTCTAGGGATTTCCTTTAACTAAAACTAGAGTATCAAATTTGTTCCTAAAAGTTTATGATTTCTAGAAACCTACAAATTTAGACTCTCTCCTTCCCTTAGTCACTCCCTCTTTTTCCCTCACTTCCCTCCTTTTATTTCCTTCCTGTTTCTTTCTGTCCATCTATATTCCTTCTCTCATTCTTCCTTGTCTGAAAAGTGTGTGCGTTATTTCACTTTCTCAGTGTGCTTTGCTCTAAGCCTTTTTTGGGAGAAGGCAATGGCAACCCACTCCAGTACTCTTGCCTAGAAAATCCCATGGGCGGAGGAGCCTGGTAGGCTGTAGTCCATGGGGTCGCGAAGAGTCGGACATGACTGAGCGAGTTCACTTTCACTTCTCACTTTCATGCATTGGAGAAGGAAATGGCAACCCACTCCAGTGTTCTAGCCTGGAGAATCCTAGGGACGGGGGAGCCTAGTGGGTTGCCGTCTATAGGGTCGCACAGAGTTGGACACTACTGAAGCGACTTAGCAGCAACAGCAAGCCTTTTTTACCTGGAGAATTTACCTCCACTATTCTGGCCTGGAGAATTCCATGAACTGTATAGTCCATGGGATCCCAAAGAGTCAGACACAACTGAGTGACTTTCACTCACAGTTTTTTTTTTTTTTTTATTTCTTTTTTTTTTTTTTGTTTTCAGATTTTTATATCAAATAATGACATTGACTTTTCCAGTATTATTTATTTTGCTATTATTTACTAACTAAAATAAAAACTGAATTTGTGGTAATCTTTTTTTTTTTTATTTACTTTGTGGGGATTTCCGTGGTAGTCCAGTGGTTAAGACTTCATGTTTCCACTGTAAGATGCACAAGTTCTATCCTTGATCATGCAGAATAAAGATCCTGCATGCCATGTGGCCAAAAAGAAAAATATTTTGTTTTTCACTTTGGAAATATTGTGAAGACATTTTGATCTTACATATCCCAAATTAGAAATAACTTATTTGACAGTTAGAAAGTTAAGATCAAGTAAAATGGCTTCCAGTAAGCATATATGAAAATAGAAAACTAAAATATTAAATATGTAGACATATATACAATAAGGCAATAATTTTGTTTTTAATTTTATTTTTAAATTTATTTTTGGCTGATTTGTATTATCATTGCTATACACAGGCTTTCTCTAATTGTGTGAGCAGGGACTACTCACTAGTCATGGTGTGTGGGCTTCTCATCGCAGTGGCTTCTTTTGTTGCAGACCATTGGCTCAAAGCACGTGAGCTTCAGTGGTTGTGGTACATGAACTTAGTTGATCTGCAACATGTAGGATCTTAGTTCTCAGGCCAGGGATCAAAATTATGTCCCCTGCATGGGTAGGTGGATTCTTAACCACTGGACCACCAGTGTAAATCAATAATTTTTATTTTGGAGATCACTCTAAAAATATGGGAGGTCCTATAATAGACCTCCCATATTTAACACAGAAGATAATCATGGTGCACATGCCCACACACACAAAATATTTAGTTATGAAAGTGAATGACACAGCCGTTTTTGTGCTAATATAGATATACACTGCAGATGAAATGAATAGAGTACAGATAACTGTTGAACAGTGTAGGAGTTAATCCACCTATAACCTGTAGTGGGCCTTTGATATTCTACCCAAATACTGTATTTTGGACTCTTTTGAGAAGCCTGGTAGGCTATAGTCCATGAGATCGCAAAGAGTTGAACACGACCGAGCAATTTCACTTTTACTTCCACTTGACTATGAGGGCTACTCCATTTCTTCTAAGGGATTCTTGTCTATACTGCAGATATAATGGTTATCTGAATGAAATTCACTCATTCCTGTCCATTTTGGTTCACTGATTCCTAAGTCGATGTGGGGTATCTTTTCTTGGTGGGTTCCAACACCCTCCTGTTGATGGTTGTTCAACAGCTATTTGCAATTAACAATCTTAAATACACAAATGATACCACCCTAATGGCAGAAAGAACCTCTTAATGAAGGTGAAAGGGGAGAGCGAAAAAGCTGGCAAATAGGTGGGGAAAAATGGTAACAGTGACAGACTTTATTTTCTAGGGCTTCAAAGTCAGTGGATGGCAACTGAAGCCATGAAATTAAAAGATGCTTGCTCCTTGCAAGAAAAGCTATGAGAAACCTAGACAGCATATTAAAAAAGCAGAGACATCACCTTGCTGACATAGGTCTGTCTAGTCAAACTATGGGTTTTTCCAGTAGTCATGTATTGATGTGAGAGTTGGACCATAAGGAAGGCTAAGCACTGAAGAATTGATGGTTTTGAATTGTGGTACTGCAGAAGACTCTTGAAAGTCCCTTGGAAAGCAAGGAGACCAAACCAGTCAATCCTAAAGGAAATCAAACCTGAATATTCATCGGAAGAACTGATGCTGAAGCTGAAGTTCCAATACTTTGGCCACCTGATTTAAAGACTCGACTCATTGGAAAAGACCCTGATGCTAGGAAAGATTGAAAACAAAGGAGAAAAGGGCGGCAGAAGATGAGATGGTTGGATGGCAACACCAACTCAATGCACATGAGTTCGAACAAACTCCGGAAGATAGTGAAGGATAGGGAAGCACGGTGTGCTGTAGTCCGTGGGATCACAGATTCAGAACTTAGAGATGAACGACAACATAATGGGCCTTCCTGTTTATGGTTCTTTTGCATTTGTGATTCCTCCATTTCTGTGGTTACTCCACAGAGGAAACCTCTGGGTTTCTTCCACTTCTGGGCTTCCTCCACATGCCACAGATTAAACTATTCCGTATAATAGTATTAACTACTGAAAAGTATTAAGTAGTAGGTGGACCCAGGCTGTTCAAACCTGCATTATTCAAGGGTCAATCTATACAATAATTTGTGTGTAGAAAAAAAGCTATAAATATATGCTTTATCAAGGTATAGACTATCTCCATTAAGAGCTATAATAAATTGCCCATCAGCATTCTCTCCAGAAAGGCAGAGTTCTGAGCGGGTATAGGAAAGGGTCAGCAGCCAGACTTTCTTACTGCTTTGCATCTTTTGAATTTTAGAAAATTTTGCTATTGCCTGTTACAACATATGCTAAAAATACTTAGATATTTGACTAAGTAATTAGTAAATTGAAGAGCTCATGTTATCAATTTATTTACTGGTACAATCAAATAATTGGATGATAATATAAAACATGTAAAAATAGAAAAATATAATGAAAGGATATGTTTATAAATTGTTATTTACATAATCCAGTACGTTAGAAATAATCCATTTATGTAGCTGGTTTATCAGGATAGAAGTACACAAAGATGAGGTAGTTTACACATTGTTTTCTCAGTTTCTGATGGTCAGAAAACAAAGAGCTACTTTTTAAAGAGATAATAAAAGGAGAGTTCTTTTATCATGCAGTACTTAGTTATAGGCATACTCCATATAGAACCATCACATAGAGTGGTATGAATATTGTTTTATGAACTTACTTTTCAAGCTAAATTAACAAAATAACTCATATACCACATGTATCTTGGAATATGATAGTTGTGTCATTAAAAAAATTTTTTTGAGATCATTATATGTGATATTTATTATATCTGTTCTTTTTCATTCTAAACAATATAAATACAAACATTGTACAGAATTTAGAAAATGTTCAGTTGATGTTTAAAAAAGCCAATTAAAAATCAATTATATTTTAGTTGAAATTATTGAAAAGTGTATTTTTATTAAGTACATTTTAGCAGAAGTGTAAGTTAAGTCTTATACAACTATTGGAACTCTTTCTGCAGACTGAAGCTTCATGATCAACACTAACATTCATAAATAATGCCAAACAATGATTTATATTGCTCCAATTCATCTGGCTTCTACCTAACCAATGGCTCATAAATGTGGCAGTATCTAAATATATAGCATTTTTCATTTATCATAACTACATACTAAAAAGTAAAGCTTATATGAAATTTTTAAGTTGAGAAAATCACATCCTTATTTCAAAGATAATTTTTCTTATTATTTTATGCTTAGGAAGTTGATCAGTATATTAAATTTCATATAGCACTCTCACACCTGGACTAAAATTCTAAGTCAGATATTTTTCAAATAAATGGAACATGTATCAGAATGAAATAAATCTAATTGCATTCTGCTGCTGCTAAGTCACTTCAGTCATGTCTGACTCTGTGACCACATAGACAGCAGCCCGTCAGGCTCCCCCGTCCCTGGGATTCTCCAGGCAAGAACTCTTCTACCTTGATACTATTATGCTATTTCAAAATTTTTCTTTGGAAATCAGTTTGGCTTCATTCAACAACTCTCAAGTTAAAATATACATCAAATTATGCCATAATACTGGTGTTCTTCATGGTGAATTAGCTTTGCTAATATATAGTCAACATTTTCTACTGCTTTTTCTCTTTATTTATATATCATTAATATCAGCAATACATATCATCATTCTCCAATACATCAAAAGTCAGGTAGTCCTAGCTTCACTTCTTTCAGGTTTATCAGTTTCTTTGTATCAGGCACTAAATTTTGCGGAGCCTTTCCACACACTCTCTCTCTAATTCATACATCTTTATTTCTCAGTATTAACAATTAGTTCAGGCTCTTATCATTCTGTGATTGTGCTATGACAAAATTCATATGATCTGGCTTCCAGACTCCAAGGAGAAATACAATTACTATTGTTCATTTTTGAATATTGTAGCTTAGAAAACATATAACAAGACAATGAACAAAAAAATGGTCTCAGGAGAATGTATCTTCTAGTAAGTTACTTTTCTGTTTGTTTTTAATATGTGGAAATCTCATTATAGAATTTGATTCTCCTATTTCTAGTAACACATAAAAAAGAATTGAAGACATAATTTTGATGAATGATACCAGCTAGAGTCTAGAACTCTGACCTGTTGCCCAAACAATTCTAATTAATCACATGGAAGGTATTGACCTAGCCTACAAACTCAATTTTAATTCAAAGAAAGATCTAATGAGGAATACAGCAGAGACTCTGCAACATTTTCAATTACACATGTGATTTAGCTTTTTAAATAGAAATTCCTATAGCCCATTCCTGAAAAAAATCAATGGTAAAATCTGTACTAATGAAGTGTAGCACACACACACAAAATGCACATTTATACATATATATAGCTTATGAATTGAAAAACCAGTTTATTCTATGCCATCTCACATGCTATTAAATACTCAACATAGTGAAATCCCTTGAACTGCTTAGCCAAAACTGTGAATATGTTTTAATTGATAAGAACAGAGAAAGCAAATATGTTTCCATACAATAAGTCTTGCACCTTACTTTATAGTCTCTTAACTCTTCAACTACTTTAATTTCAGACATTTATACAGTACTTATTATAGGGGTCACACTACGGTTGTTGTTTGATGCGATGTTGATGAGAGTCTCTGATTAAGAAGGAGCTAATTATGTCATAATGTACACTTCTTAATCAGTAGAAATTCATATTTCTTCTTTAAAAATGACATTTAAGGTATGGTGAGTAATATGTTTTCTTCGTATCTGTAAGTTCCATGGCAACCTGGCCTGTGTCTGTGTCTGCTTTTTCTTCATCCCTATGGTCTGCCTGATTCTTGTCAGGTGTCAAGGTTTTATAAATAGTTCTTGAATGAATGGATGATTCAAGTTTGCAATACAGGGCTGAGTAAAATAAGTATTTTAAAGAGATACAGTTAATTCAATGGGCTAGTATTTAACATCTAGTTGACAGGATAGAGAATATAGTATTTGAGAATGGATTTTAAAAATGGATAAGATTGAGGCCTACTGGCAAGGACAGTGATATTTAAGGAGAAAGACATGTAGGAAGAAAGAGCCTGCAATTGAAGAATCATTATTCCAGTGCTCAGATACTATTTGTTTATGACTATATATACCATTTGTATGTGGTTTTCAATATGTGGGTAAGGAGAGGAAGAGTGACTTCTGAGCTTGTCTTCCCTAACCTTTTTGTTGTCTGCACACACCCATTTAAGTTTTGTGTGTGTGGTATATGTGGGGGACAGACAGAGAGTATGCTGCATGGGAGTACTTTTCTGGAAGTTGACACCAAGGAGCAGCAATGAGTGAGCTGGGAGAGTGTTGGCAGGCAAAGGGAAGCTATAAAGAATGTATTAATAAGCTGTTTATTTTCTAGGCTACAGGGTCACTGTTCCACTAGGGACTGTGTAGAATCCACTTCAGGAGTGTTAAGGCTTTATATCCACTTGCTTTCCTCTACTCATTTAAGAAACTTCCATGAAAGCCATTCTGACTTTGATCACTTTCTTTTCATTTTCCTCTTCTTTAATTTTCTTTTTGTTTTCTTTCATTTCATGTTATCTAAGTTATTGTGAGGGCAGTGCTTTCAGAGTTTAGTAGTTATTCTGTGGAGATAAGTTTATAAATCAAAATGGGTCTTTTATTTTGTTAAGGAAGTGAAAACAGTTCAGATTTCAATACATGTATAATGGTCACTACTTCTGGCTATGCTTAATCTGCTTTGTTATTACAGTCTTCAAATCCATCACAAGCATTTTTTCTTCTGTTTACCAGATTGATTTTAATTTCATGTACTTTTACCCAAAAGAAACACAGTGCTTTGGATTTTTGTTTTTAATGTGCTTGTACTTAGAGCAGGAAAAGGCAATGGCACACTACTCCAGTACTCTTGCCTGGAAAATCCCATGGATGGAGGAGCCTGGTGGGCTGCAGCCTGTGGGGTCGCTAAGAGTCAGATACGACTGAGTGACTTCACTTTCACTTTTCACTTTCATGCATTGGAGAAGGAAATGGCAACCCACTCCAATGTTCTTGCCTGGAGAACCCCAGGGATGGCGGAGCCTGGTGGGCTGCTGTCTATGGGGTTGCACAGAGTCGGACACGACCGAGGCAACTTAGCAGCAGCACTAGCAGTACTTAGAGCATCATCATACAACCAGCAATGCTCTTGTCTTCTTTTGGATTTTATGTGGTTATCTAAGAGGTTCCTGGATAATCCATAAGAATTTAGAAACTATTTGGTAATTATTTGGTCATCAAAATCAGATATTACTTTTTCTATTTTTTGAAAAATCTCCTAAGAAGTATGAAAGGTGAAGTCGCTCAGTCGTGTCCGACTCTTTGCGACCCCATGGACTGTATGTATGTAGCCTACCAGGCTCCTCCGTCCATAGGATTCTCCAGGCAAGAATATTGGAGTGGGTTGCCATTTCCTTCTCCAGGGCATCTTCCCAACTCAGGGATCGAACCTGCATCTCTTATGTCTCCTGCATTGATAGGCTGGTTCTTTACCCCTGGAACCACCTGGGAAGCCCAAAAGGTTGGTGTTCCCACACCGGGAGTTGAACCTGGGCCATGTGGGTGAAAACCAGGAACTACAAGGAATCCTAGAAGGTGCTTTATTTTTTAAATTAATGTTTCACAGAAATTTTTTAAAAGGGACAACTTCTATAATATCAGAATAGGTAGACAAGAAGATAAGAACTTCTTTTGTGAATAAATTTTACTATGTCTTGACCACTGATATATATTTTTTCTTACAGTCTAATTGAATATGTTCAAACCCTTGTAATTTACCCTAGGTTTGTCATTGGATTTTGAAAGAAACATCAGTTATTTTCTGGACAAAGAACACATTTATTGAGCTTTTTTTTTTTTTTTAACCTTTGTTCATTTAATTATTTTTTGCAATGACTTTATTGAGGTATAATTCAGATACCATGAATTTCATCCATTGAAGGAGTACAAGTCAATGATGTTTTTAGTATATGGTTTTTCACAGAGTTGTACACCTATCACCACAGTTAATTTTAGAATATTTTCATCACTGACAAAGAAATCCCCTACCCTTTAGCCGTCACCCTCCATTTATTCGCAAATTCCCTAATCCTAAGCAACCACTAATATACTTTCTGTCTTTGTAGATTCCCTATTCTGGACATTTTATATAAATGAAGTTATATCTGTTTTTTGTGTTGGGCTGTTTTCACTTAGTAAAACATCTTCAAGGTTCATCAATGCTACAATATGTATTAATACGTCATTCTTCTTTATTACTGAAAAATATTCCTTTGGGGCTTCCCTGCTGGCTCAAATGGATTATATGGATATATACCACATTTTATTCATCCATTCATCAATTGATGGACAAGGAATGTTTCCATTTTTTTTTGCTGTTTTGAATAATACTGCAATGAACATTGGGTCATATAGTAACTCCGTGTTTAACCTTTGAGGAAATGACAGATGACAGACTGTTTTCCAAAGCAGCTGCACCATTTTGCATTCCTACAAAAAGTGTATAGTGTTCTAATTTCCCCATATCTTCACTCTCATTTAGCAACATTGAATAGCATATTTTAAACAATATTCATTCCAACCCCAAAGAAAAGCGATGCCAAAGAATGCTCAAACTGCCGCACAATTGCACTTATCTCACACGCTAGTAAAGTAATGCTCAAAATTCTCCAAGCCAGCCTTCAGCAATACGTGAACCGCGAACTTCCAGATGTTCAAGCTGGTTTTAGAAAAGGCAGATATTTGTCATGCAGTATTGAAAAATAGTGGTCATGGTTGTTTAATATGTGAAAATATTTGCTAGCACTTATTTGTGCAATAAATACTGAAAGGTAAATTGCTAGAATCAGAGTATAGAAATTATATGAAAATAATGGAAAATGTTATGATTGGTATGCAATATATTACCTGATTAGTATGATAGAAAGTAATATAAAGTAGTAATTGGTTTGGTTATAGAATATGCTGTATTGCTAGAATATGCTGTATTGCTAGAATATGGGCAAGTTTACAATCTTTATTCCACAATTTTGAAAGAATTTCTGCTGGTATTGCATAGGCAGCATAGGCTCAAAGGAAAAAAAAAAATGCCCACTGAGAAAGAACAGTGGCATTTGAGAGTAACTAGAATGGAGAAGGCAATGACACCCCACTCTAGTACTCTTGCCTGGAAAATCCCATGGACAGGGGAGCCTGGTAGGCTGCAGTCCATGGGGTTGCTAAAGGTCGGACATGACTGAGCAACTTCACTTTCACTTTTCACTTTCATGCATTGGAGAAGAAAATGGCAACCCACTCCAGTGTTCTTGCCTGGAGAATCCCAGGGACGGGGGAGCCTGGTGGGCTGCCATCTATGTGGTTGCACAGAGTCGGACACGACTGAAGTGACTTAGCAGCAGCAGAAAAGTTTCTAGCAGAATATCACTTTTCATATATACTGCAAAAAAATGTGGCATAGAACCAAAGGCCAGGTATGGGACAGCAGGTACAGTGCACCTGAAGTAATATGGGACACAGATCAGTGAATTTTTAGGCATCTTCCAGAGTCCTCTTTTTAAGAGATTCATCATTCTGGGCATGAGTTAAAATGTTTTACATAAATTATCTGTAAGCCTCCAAGCTATTCTATGTGATCAGTTGTGTATTATTACCTCAGTTTACAAACAGAACAGTTCAGTAGTCAATCATTTTTCAAAACTGAAAAGCAACATAACATGTAGCTTGATCTGACTTTGAAGCAATTTTTGAAAACTGTTATGTTTTGCCTCATTGATGCTGGGAGGGATTGGGGGCAGGAGGAGAAGGGGCCGACCGAGGATGAGATGGCTGGATGGCATCACGGACTCGATGGACGTGCGTCTGAGTGAACTCCGGGAGATGGTGATGAACAGGGAGGCCTGGCGTGCTGCGATTCATGGGGTCGCAAAGAGTCGGACACAACTGAGCGACTGAACTGAACACTCCTCTTGGGGTGAGTTTCCATTGATACAAACTTCCTGGACAGCTATTTAATTAAAAAATATTTAAAAGAGTTTTATCTTTTGATAGAATAATTCTAAGAATTCGTTGCAAAGGAATGATAAAAATATACACAAGGATTTAGATACAAGGGGATCCTCACTGTACTTTTAATAGTAGAAAACTGCTAGAGAAAACTAAATTTCAATACTAGAGGATTAGCTAAATAAATTCTTACATCAAAGAATGAAAAAGTATGTTTCCATCTAAAAGTCATGTTTTGTAGACTACTAAGTTTTATGATAAAATGTTCATAGTTAAATTAAAAAGGAAGATACTAAAAGTTTATGTTCACTATCATCTTATTATTGACTCCATGGGTAGAGCATTTGGGAAAGAATATATCAAAATGATTTTGTCTGTAGGGTTAGATTATGGGAAACTAAAAAATAATAATTTCAATGTGTTTGAGTTTCAATTTATTTGAAATCATGTTTAATTATTAAATATGTAAGTACATACATAAGAAACTATTCCTGTGCACTCAACTTCATATTTTAATGAGCTAAATAGATATATACAGATCAACTTTATTAAAGGTTTATTTATTTATTTATTTATTTATTTATTTTTGGCTGTGCTGTTTCTTCAAAGCTGCACATAGGCTTCCTCTAGTTGCAGCAAGTGGGGGATACTCTCTAGCTGTGGTGCATGGGCTTCTCATTGTTGTGCCATCTCTTGTTGCAGAGCATGATGTGGGCTTCGGTAGTTGTGGCATGGGGCCTCAGTAGTTGCAACTCCCAGGCTCAAGAGAGCAGGCACAATAGTTGTGGCACACAGGCTTAGATGCTCTGTGGCATGTGGGATCTTCCCAGATCAGGGATCGAACCTGTGTCTGCTGCATGGGCAGGTCGACTCTTTACCACTGAGCTATCTGGGAAGGCCCAGAACAATTTTTAATGTGATGTGAGAATTTAGTTTCCACAAGTCAAACACTTCCTCAATATCTAAAGAGATGAATAAATAATGAAAATCAAGAAAAATAATGAAGAATAACTTAACATTCTCAACATACTCTTTGTGTTATTTTCCTAGAGCTGCTATAAAAAATTGCCACCAACTTTGTGGCTTAGAACAAAAATAATTCACTCACAGGTGCAGAAGCTCAGTTCAGTTCAGTCATTCAGTCGTATTCAACTCTGCAATCGCAGCACGTCAGGCCTCCCTGTCCATAATCAACTCCCAGAGTTCACTCAGATTCACGTCCATCGAGTCGTGATGCCATCCAGCCATCTCATCCTCTGTCCTCCCCTTCTCCTCCTGCCCCCAATCCCTCCCAGCATCAGAATCTTTTCCAATGAGTCAACTCTTCGCATGAAGTGGCCAAAGTACTGGAGTTTCAGCTTTAGCATCATTTCTTCCAAAGAACACCCAGGGCTGATCTCCTTCAGAATGGACTGGTTGGATCTCCTTGCAGTCCAAGGGACTCTCAAGAGTCTTCTCCAATATCACAGTTCAAAACCATCAATTCTTCAGCACTTGGCTTTCTTCACAGACCAACTCTCGCATCCATACATGACTACTGGAAAAACCATAGCCTTGACTAGATGGGCCTTTGTTGGCAAAGTAATGTCTTTGCTTTTCAACATGCTATCTAGGTTGGTCATAACTTTTCTTACAAGGAGTAAGCATCTTTTAATTTCATGGCTGCAGTCACCATCTGCAGTGATTTTGGAGCCCCCCCAAAAAAAGTCTGACACTGTCTCCACTGTTTCCCCATCTATTTGCCATGAAGTGTTGGGACCAGATGCCATGATCTTTGTTTTCTGAATGTTGAGTTATAGCCAGCTTTTTCACTCTCCTCTTTCACTTTCATCAAGAGGCTTTTTAGTTCCTCTTCACTTTCTGCCATAAGGGTGGTGTCATCTGCATATCTGAGGTTATTGATATTTCTCCTGGCAATCTTGATTCCAGCTTGTGTTTCTTCCAGACCAGCATTTCTCTGCATATAAGTTAAATAAGCAGGGTGACAATATACAGCCTTGATGTACTCCTTTTCCTATTTGGAACCAGTCTGTTGTTCCATGTCCAGTTCTGACTGTTGCTTCCTGACCTGCATACAGATTTCTCAAGAGGCAGGTCAGGTGGTCTGGTATTCCCATCTCTTTCAGAATTGTCCACAGTTTATTGTGATCCACACAGTCAAAGGCTTTGGCATAGTCAATAAAGCCTTGAGGAATGTATCCTACAGAAAAACTCAGGCAAGGGTAACAGTGACATACAAGTACTGCAGGGGTTAGTCTCTCAGTCGTGTCCGACACTTTGCGACCCCACGAACTGTAGCCTGTCAGGCTCCTCTATCCATGGGATTCTCCAGGCAAGAATACTGGAGTGGATTGCCATTCCCTTCTCCAGAGGATCTTCCTGACCCAGGGATCGAACCCAGGTCTCCTGCATTGCAGGCAGATTCTTTACCATCTGAGCTACAACTACTGCAGGATAGTTTATAATAATGAAAAATTAAAACAACCTTAACGTCCGTTGACAGGAGATGGGATAAATCAAGCCAGACACACCTATACTTAGTAGTTACTGAACAGTGAAATTGACCTAGGATTCTTTTTTTTAATTTATTTATTTTTGGCTGTGCTGGGTTTCCATTACTGTGTGCGGGCTTTCTCTCGTTGAGGTGAGCAGGGGCTGCTCTCTAGGTGCGATGAGCAGGCTCCTCCCTTCAGTGGCTTCTCTTGTTGCAGAACACAGGCTCAGTAGTTGTGGTGCCTGGGATCTTCCCAGAGCAAGGATGGAACCCGGGTCCCCTGTATTGGCAGGCGGATTCTTAACCACTGGACCGCCAGGGAAGTGACCTGTGATTCTTAACTCAGAAAGAATGTGCTGGTTTTGTTACTGAAGGACAAAAGGCAAGTTGCAAAACAGTATGTAAAGCATGGCCTCCCTTCATTAACAATAACACGTAGATCTCGTATACCCCTAGAAAAACTGAAAGAACTTGTTCCAGATGCTTAGCGCCACTGACTTCTGAGGCATGGAACTCATAAGAGCTTCTAAACCTTAATTTCTGTGCATCACTGTCTGTCAGCTGGGGCCTCCAGTACCAGCTGGAATCTGGCCCTGGCCCCTCAGAGCTTGGGGCTGCCCAGGGGACTCTTGCTCTCCTGGGCTCACAGCCCCTCCCTCATGTGCGTGTGCAGACTCCAGGTCATTCCAGACCCGACTCTCAGCTCCTTCCTCCGTTTCCACAGAAGCAGAAAGCCCAATCCATGCAAGACAACTTTCCTGAAAAACTGGGAATCATCAGAAAGGTTCAAGCGTAACCACATTTCACAGCAGTTTCCCTAAAACTGCTTATTAGTACTTCCCTGGCACTCCAGTGGTTAAGACTCTGTGCTTCCAATATGGGGGGCTGGGGGGCTGGGGGGGTGGAGAGGTGCAAGGGTTCAATCCTTGATCAGGGAACTAAGATCCCACATGCTGAGTGGAGTGGCCAAAAAGTAAAAAATAAACCATGCCCCCCTCCAAACCCCTGCTAATTAGACCTTCTTCCCAGTCCTGATGACCACCCCTGGGGGGGTTCCTAGCTCCCCCTCTTCCCTCCCCCAGCAGCACCCTTCCTCTCCCTCTACTGGCCATGCCAAGTCAACTCTTAGCTTGTATTTCCAAATCTGCAGCATAAGCCCATATCCAGGGTCTACAAAGACAAAACTTCCCATTTCGTTGCATCCACCCTCCTTAATAGATGGTTTGGTTGTAAATTGCCAGGGAGAGGGGAGCATCTTACATACATTTCTGAAGAATTTAATTTTTCTTAACTACAGGCAGTAGCTTGTATTGCTTTTGTATTCAGAACAAAACCCAGAAAGATAAACGAACAAATCCTCCCAAAGCCTTGTGCACTAATCTTTGTGGCTAAACCACGGTCCCAGCTGGGATGGAAGGAGCATAGCCAAGTGGTACAGTGGCCCCTCTACAGGGAGGAGAAATCTGAGCGAGGGGTCATGGGTAGTTTCTGCTCTGACGAAGACCCCAGGGGAGTTTGGAAATGCGCCCTTTGAAGAGAGGTTCTTGGTGTGCTGGATTTGCTCTGAGACATAAATACCAGGAGGCGTTTCCATCCTGAAGGCGAGAGGAACGAAGCACCATCACTCCTCATCCCGCAGCAATAATCAGTGTTGTGGGGAGGCCTTCCTGGTCCACTGAGAACCCCACACCAGGGAGCGCTGCGCCTCCCCACAGAGATCAGGACAGGACTTCTGTCTGCCGCACTCACAGCATCTAAAGAAAGAAATCCTGAAGTGCTGTGCGGCTACTGAAAGAGAACACAGCTGGTCATAGTGTAATAACACCGACAGTGGCAGCAGCCGACCAGCTCCTCTCGCTTGAGCGCTCGCTGGGCGCCGAGCACCACGCCAGCCTCCCTGGCATCCAGTCCTCACAGCAAGGAATGCTTTCATCATCTCCACTCACCAATAGGGAAAGTAAGGCCTCGGGGGAGGAGGAAGCCCGCACAGCCACTGAGCTTCTGACGGCAGGGCCGGGGTCTGCACCCCAGCAGGCTGGCCTCGGACCCCACGTTCTGTTTTGACATGTGCCTCTTACTGCAAACGAGGAAGAAATCCTATAAGTCAGGACATTGAACACTGGTTATTGCTGCAGGATGAGGAATGATAGTGCACTTTACTTCCATCCTTTGCATCTCCAGTGTTTGAATTTTTTTTTATAAGCATGTTGTCATCTTGACTGGTTTAAGGATGATAAAAGAATAGATCATAGTCATAGTGAAAAATATATTTTCAAAAATACTGATATTATTTGCCTTGTTACTTGTCTTTGACGTTACTTCACCTCTGTATTATTTTTCTTCCTTTTATTTTTATTTTTTTTTAAATGTTTATTTATTTATTTGGTTGCATCAGGTCTTAGTTGTGCCCGTGTGCTCAGTAGTTGCAGCACAGGCTTAGTTGTCCCAAGGCATGTGGGATCTTAGTTCCCCAACCCACATCCAGTGCAGGGATCAAACCCACATCCCCTACACTGGAAGGTGGATTCTTACTGGACCACCAGGGAGGTCCCTCCTTTTACCATTATTACTATTTTTCGCCATGCCGCGTGGCTTGTGTGATCTCCTCTGACCATGCAGTGAAAACACAGACTCCTAACCTCTAGACCACCAGGGAACTCTGTAGTTTCCCTCCTTTTAAACAACTTTATTGAGCTATATCACAGATCACATAATTCGCCCTTTTAAAGTATGCAAGTCAACGGCTTTTAGTATGTTCACAGAGTCACGCAACCATCACCATTTTGTGTTCCTCTCAGGCGGGCGACTTCAGGACAAGACCCCCACAGGCCCTAGGAACAGGCCTGGGTTATCCAGGGAGGGGATCCTGGGGTTCAGCATTCCCAGAGTGTTGCCTAGAATGGAGGGGCATAGAATATAGGTGGGTAACTCCCTGTGAACATGCTACCTTACCCAGCAAAAGGGATTTCACTCATATGATTGTATCAAGGGTCTGGAGATTAGGAGATTATCCTGGATCGCCCAGTGGGCCCAGTGTAACTACAAGGGTCTTTATAAGAGGGAGGCAGGGGACTTTTCTGGGGGTCCAATGGCTAAGACTCCACACGCCCAATGCAGGGGGCCAGGGTTTGATCCCTGGTGGGGGAACTAGATCTTGCATGACATAACTAAGGCCCAGAGCAGCCAAATAAGTAAGAGGGAGGCAGGAGGGCCAGAGTTTAAGGAGGAGCCGTGATGACAGAAGAAGAGATTGAGAAGGGTGATGGGCTTGCAGGCTTTGAAGGGTGGGAGGGGGCCACAAGCCAAGAAATGCAGGCTGTCTCCACAAGCTGGAAAAGGAAAGAAGGAAGAAGGGATGCTGCCCTACCAACAACACCTTGGTTCTGGCCCTTCAAGCCCATTTCAGACTTGTGGCCTTGAGAACTGTGAGGTCAGTCTGTGTGCTTTAAGCTGCTAGGTGTGTGATCGTTTGTTATAGCAGCAATGGGAGACACACAGAGGGTGCCTTGGAAGTGTTTCGTGGGCACCCCTCCCTTGCTTCCCCCCTCCTCACTCTTGTTTCCCAGCCTAGAGTGCCTTCCCCTTCCCTCCCACTGCCCGGATCCTCAGTGGCCCATTTCTTCTGAGGCAGTCTTCCCAAGTCCCCCTTACTGAACTCCTCCAGCCCTGGATGTCAACCTCCTGCATTCAGGCACTGAGATCTTTTAGAGCCACGGAGTCCAACCATGTTAAAATCACCTGGGGGCACTTAAAAAGTACTGATACCTGGGCTCAGCCTCCAATCTGTTGAACTTCAGGGTGGAGCCTGGGCCTGGATAGTTTTGAAAAGCCCCCAGGTGTGGGCACAGGGCCAAGCAGCCAGTGATGGAGCCTCCCTGTTAGTTCACTCTAGCTGGAGTGAGTGAGTGTGTGTGTGTGTGTGTGTGTCTGTGTGTCTGTGTGTGTGTGTGGGTAGTCTCCTAAGTGTTTCTTCACAGGACCCAGACCAGTGCCTGGCACTTCGTAGGTGCTTAACCTTTGCTGACTGACTGGCTAACTGTACAATCCTAGAATGCAGGGCCGCCTAGTAATAATTAGACGACTAGTCTTCCATTTGCCAGTGCCAATCCAAATGCTCAGTAACTTCTAGTAAATTGAACTAAATTAACTAGGGCAGTAAGCAGTTATTCTAAATACTCCTTTTGTGAGGTTTTTTATTTTTTTGGTCACACCACACGGCATGTGGGATCTTAGTTCCCTGACCAGGGATTGAACCTGCATCCCTTGCAGTGGAAGCTCGGAGTCTTAACCACTGGACCACCAGGGAAGTCCCAGGCCTTTTGTAAGTTTTAACAGAACTTTTTACATTGTGCCCACAGTGTTTCATTCATTCATCCAGTAAACATTTCTCTGGGCCTTCTGAATGAGGAAGCTGTTGTGGAAATAGAGATGAATGCCATTGCTACAGTTTAATGGAGGAGACACATGTAGACCCGAAGAATTAGACCATGCATCACAGCTGCCACCCATCATTACCCTCAGTGAAAGTCACAAGAGCTGGTGCTGCTTCTTTTTGGCACAAGTATCACCTCCGCCAAGCACCGTGGTGTAAGAACCAATTCTCAAAGCTGTGGCCCCCAGCACCAGCAGCACAGTCCTCACAGGGGGATTTGTAAGCAAAGCAGATTCTGGGCCCCCATCCCAGACCTGCAGAATCAGAAACCCTGGGGATGTGACCAACAGTCCGTGTTTTAACAGGGCCTCCTAGTCATCTTGATGCCTGATATAGTTTGAGTTCCCCTGCCCTAAAGCCATAACTTCTCAACCTTGGCCACACATTCATATCCCCTGGGGAGCTTTGTTAAGCTATGACTGCTCATACTCCACCCCTGACCAATTAAATCAGGATCTCTGGGAATGGAGCCTGGGCCTCAGAATGTTTAAAGCTCCCGGGTGAATCAAATGAACCCCTGCCTTAGCAGATGACGGCCCAGCATGAGAATGCCAATAAAAGACCAGGTTGAAGCCAGCCAGAGCATTTTGGGTGGCCTTGGGGGCTGCCACTCCTCCCCCCCACCCCCCTCACTGGGGCCCTGGGAAGGCTGTGGTGTTTCATTCTAGCTCCAGGGTTCCTCTCCCAAGCGTGAACCTTGTTCAGACACGTAGCAGAACCTGCCTCTTCAACTAACACTTGCAAACTAGGCTTGGGAAAAAAAATCGTGATGCCAAAGCTGCCAGCTCTCTGCTTGTTGAGCAGTGAGTTTTGATCAGTCTTTTAAGAAAAGAGGGTAAGAGGTGAATCACCTGCAGAGTGATCTGTGCCAAGCATGTTCCCTGAGATCTTTGGAACGCTCTGGGTAAACTCCAGGCACTTTGGGATTTCTTTCTGTCATCTCTGAGTTGCTGTCCTATTTCTGAATTGAATTTAAATCGTATGTTGTGTTTATAATGTACACATATCATTTACATTATAGTTTCTATGTTTATAAATGATATAATTGTGTGAATTGTAATCAGCAAGGGCGTAGAAAGTACCATAATCACAAGAACTCTTAATGGCTGTTGAGTGCTGACTGTGTTTTAAGCATTATGTCTACACTTAGATTCACTGTCACAGTAAGCTGCAGATCAGCTCTGTTGCAAATCGTTCACCATATTACCCGCCTTTTCAAAAAGGGAAACTGAGGATAAGGAACATCACATTACTCACCCAAAGTCACGTGGAAAATGGCAGCACCAGGGTTCGAATATAGATCGGTCATCAAAGATTATAGTTTTAGTCCCAGTCTCCTCTGGCTCATCGGAGAAGGCAATGGCACCCCACTCCAGTACTTTTGCCTGGAAAATCCCATGGACGGAGGAGCCTGGTAGGCTGCACTCCATGGGGTCGCTAGAGTCAGACACGACTGAGCGACTTCACTTTCACTTTTCACTTTCATGCATTGGAGAAGGAAATGGAGAGATCGGTCATCAAAGATTATAGTTTTAGTCCCAGTCTCCTCTGGCTCATCGGAGAAGGCAATGGCACCCAACTCCAGTACTTTTGCCTGGAAAATCCCATGGACGGAGGAGCCTGGTAGGCTGCAGTCCATGGGGTCGCTAAAGTCAGACACGACTGAGCGACTTCACTTTCACTTTTCACTTTCATGCATTGGAGAAGGAAATGGCAACCTACTCCAGTGTTCTTGCCTGGAGAATCCCAGGGACGGGGGAGCCTGGTGGGCTGCCGTCTATGTGGTTGCACAGAGTCAGACACGACTGAAGCGACTTAGCAGCATCAGCCTCTGGCTCATAGTAAGTGGTAGCACATGCATATACTCATACTATTAAAATCATATGGTGCAGGGAATTCCCTGGTGGTCCAGTGGTTAAAAAGTCACCTTGCCATGCAGGGGACTCCTTATCGATCCCTAGTCGGGGAACTAAGATCCAATGGCCTGTGAGGCAAGTAAGCCTGTGCTCTGCAACTACTGAGCCTGCTTGCTCTGGAGCCCATGTGCTACAACTAGAGAGCCCACATACCTAAATTACTGAAGCCTGTGCTCACTCTGGAGACCCTGGGGCAGAGCTAGAGAGAACCCCACACACTGAAATGAAAGATAAGATCCCGTATGCTGCAACTAACACCCAAGGCAGCCAAATAAATAAATAGTAAAAAAAATCTGTATAGTACAATCTGTAAATAATATGCTACCATATAGTTTTACTTATACAGAAAATTATACATCAGTTTACATCAGTTTAAGTTAAAGTTACATCAGTTAAAGTTTAACATCAGTTACACATAATATAACTCAATAAATGCTATACATGAAAATGTTACCAGTTAGAGCTGCTGACGTAGTAATGATTAAGGTTCATTTGTATCCATAACCAATGATATTATGTCTAAAGATCACTCCTGGGAGTGTTGCATTGAGAATATGTGGCTTCTTTGAAAATATTAGGTGATTACTAAGATACAGTGTATAAAGCAGGATACAAAAAGAATATATACACAAACCAGATTTGCAAAAAAATAGACACATGTATTTTGTATGCATGGGAAAAAGTGTAAAGAAAGTGCCCCAGATTCTTCACAGTAATTATGATCAGATGAGTGGACTGTAAGAGGTTTGTATTTTCTTCTTGATACTTGGGACAAGACCAAGACTCTGAGATGCTCCAGACTGGCTGATATTTGACATTGCTTCAAATTGGTGCTTCTTTCAGTTTATTTAGTGGACAGGAAGAAATTGGTTATCTACCAGTAAATATTGTGTACAAATACAGATTATCTTCCAAATTCATTCCTACAGACCAACTTAGAGTTATGTTCTGGGGGAAGACATTATTTCCCACTTTTCTATGGCTCTTATTCTCTCTCTCTCTCCTTGTCTTTCTCTATAAAATTCAAAACCCCTCAATTTGGAGGAAGACATATTCACCGATGAAGTCATTTGGTCCTTGGCTTTTCTTCACAGAAGTTGTAAAGTTACTAATTCCATCTATTTACTTGTTATAGGTCTGTTCAGATTTTCTATTTTTTCTTGAGTCAGTTTTGGTCATTTGTATCTTCCTAGGAATTTGTTCATTTTTCCTAAGCTATCTGATTTATTGGCATATAGTTGCTCATACTCCTTTTAATTTCTGTAAGATTGGTGTCAATACTTGCATTCCCTCTTTCATTCATGATTTTAAAAATTTGGGTCTTTTTTCATGGTTAGTCTCAGTTAATATTTGTCAACTGTGTTGATATTTTCAATGAATGATGGCTTCCTAGGTCTTCATTTTAAAAATGATATCACATAAGTCGTGTGTATGTTACAAAATATCTTTGTGTGTATAAAACACTGCAGGATAAACACGGAAAAGAAAGAAAGGAAAAAAGAACTACAATGCAGTTGTCATAAGCAATCGGTCCTGTATTTGAGTTTCACACTGAATTATTTGCTTATTTATATAAACTAATTTCTAAATTCTTCAGGATTCTGTGAGCTTCCCCAATGGCTCAGCAGGTAAAGAATCCACCTGCAGTGCAGGAGACACATATGAGACATGGGTTTGATCCCTGGGTCGGGAAGATCCTCTCGAAGAGGAAATGGCCACCCACTCCAGTATCCTTGCTTGAAAATTCCATGGACAGAGGAACCTGGCAGGCTACAGTCCATGGGGTCACAAAGAGTGGGACACGGCTGAGCACATGGCACAAAACAGCTTCTTCACAAAGCAGGGACATAGCAAATACAGTGCAAGATTTGATGTTGTTCAGTTGCTCAGTCATGTCTGACTCTTTGAAGCCCCAAGGACTGCAACACGCCCTGTTTCTCTGTTCTTCACCATTTCCTGGGGCCAGTCGGTGATGCCATCTAATCATCTCATCCTCGGTTGTCCCCTTCTCCTCCTGCCTTCAGTCTTTCCCAGAATCAGGGTCTTTTCCAATGAATCGGTTCTTCATATCAGGTGGCCAAAGTATTGAAGTTTCGGCTTCAGCATCAGTCCTTCCAGTGAATATTCAGGGTTGATTTCCTTTAGGATTGACTGGTTTGATCTCCTTGCAGTCCAAGGGACTCTCAAGAGTCTTCTCCAATACCTCAGTTCAAAGGCATCAATTCTTTGGTGCTCAGCCATTTTTTATTGTCCAGCTCTCACATCAGTACATGACTACTGGAAAAACAGCTTTGACTATACAGACCTTTGATATTTAGGTGAAAAGTGATAAAATAAAACACTGTTCATGCCAGTGCTAATAGTATTAGCCAGTTGGACAGTGGATCAGAGCTGCTGTAAAAAGTACCAAAAACTGGGTGGCTTCACACAGTGGGAATTTATTCTCTCATGGAAATCCAAAATCAGGGTGTCAAGCAGGGTCAGAGTGGGACACGGCTGAGCACATGGCACAAAACAGCTTCTTCACAAAGCAGGGACATAGCAAATACAGTGCAAGATTTGATGTTGTTCAGTTGCTCAGTCATGTCTGACTCTTTGAAGCCCCAAGGACTGCGACACGCCATGTTTCTCTGTTCTTCACCATTTCCTGGGGCCAGTCGGTGATGCCATCTAATCATTTCATCCTCGGTTGTCCCCTTCTCCTCCTGCCTTCAGTCTTTCCCAGAATCAGGGTCTTTTCCAATGAATCGGTTCTTCATATCAGGTGGCCAAAGTATTGAAGTTTCGGCTTCAGCATCAGTCCTTCCAGTGAATATTCAGGGTTGATTTCCTTTAGGATTGACTGGTTTGATCTCCTTTCAGTCCAAGGGACTCTCAAGAGTCTTCTCCAATACCTCAGTTCAAAGGCATCAATTCTTTGGTGCTCAGCCATTTTTTATTGTCCAGCTCTCACATCAGTACATGACTACTGGAAAAACAGCTTTGACTATACAGACCTTTGATATTTAGGTGAAAAGTGATAAAATAAAACACTGTTCATGCCAGTGCTAATAGTATTAGCCAGTTGGACAGTGGATCAGAGCTGCTGTAAAAAGTACCAAAAACTGGGTGGCTTCACACAGTGGGAATTTATTCTCTCATGGAAATCCAAAATCAGGGTGTCAAGCAGGGTCTGGCTCTCTGTGAAACACATAGGGGATAAACCGTCCCTGCCTCTTCTAGTTTCTGTGGTTACCAGCAGTCCTTGTCTTTCCTTGGCTTAAGCTGTATCCCTGCAACCTCTGCTTCCACCATCATATGTCCATCTTGGCCCTGAGTGTCTCTCTCCTCTTTTAATGAGAATGTGACTGAGCCAAGCTTATTCTGTTTGCCACACGACAGGCCAGTACATTGGAAGATGAGTTGTTGGAACATGGAATAACGATTTTAATTGTAAAGCTAGCAGACCAAGAAGATGGCAGACTAGCATCTCAAAAAATCATCTCCCCTCAGTCCCAATTCGAGCTCCTTTTAGACACAAGAGGGGGAGGGGCACACTGTGGCGCCAACCAATCGCTGAGCAGGACCACGAATTGTTTCTCGTTGACAGTTGCTCGCTAATGGTTGCTTGCTTGGGGAGGGGCCCACTGTGGCACCGACCAATGGCTGAGTAGGCCCGCTACCAGCTTGCACCTGCCCCACTGCTATTACAAGGACACCGGTCATATTGGATTAAAGGCTCACTTTATTCCAATATTGACCTCATCATACTAGTTACATCTGCCATGACCCTGTTTCTAAATAAAGTCACATTCTGAGAGTGGGGAGTTAGGACTTCAACCTGTCTTTCTTGGGTCGGGGTGGCGGGAGGATACAGTCAACCCATAGCAGACATGTTCTAAGCTAACTACGAACCTTTGTCTGTTACGCTCCAATTCTTAGAAATCTATCTGCTTACCATGGTCCATTTTTTTTCCCCCAAACCTCTTTTCTAGATTGAAGATATGTTTAATGAGATCAGATTTAGTGAGTATGTGGACACTGGAAAGCTCATCGACAAAATCAACTTACCAGATTTCTTCAAAGTCTACCTCAATCATAGGCCACCCTTCGGTAACACCATGAGCGGCATCCAGCAGAGCTTTGACATTCTTGGTTTCACCAATTCAAAGGGAGAGAAGGCTATTCAAAGAGAGGATTTTCTGAATCTGCTTCAAACTAAAGGTAAATACACAAATAGGTAGATCTCGTAACTCCCTTGGGCCCATCCCACTGGAGAGAACTGAGCTGGGACACCCGCGTTGTTGATTTGACAGAGCTTCAGCCCTGAGGATGCTGCTTACTGACTCACATGGCTGGTGAACAAGGGATAAAGGGAAGGATGGCGTGTGTGTTCCAACTTCCTGGGACTGTGCAATTCAGGGCCCTAGATGCCTTCCTCTCACCTTGGGTTTCCCAAGTGGCGCTAGTGGTAAAGAACCTGCCTGCAGAAGACATAAGAGACATGGGTTCAGTCCCTGGGTTGGGAAGATCCCCTGGAGAAGGGAATGGCAACCGACTCCAGTATTCTTGCCTGGAGAATCTCATAGACAGAGGAGCCTGGCAGGCTACAGTCATGGGGTCGCAAAGAGTCGACATGACTGAAGCAATTTAGCACAGCACTCATAAGGCAGGAGTGCAAGTGCCAGCCATCAACCTCATGATGAGGTGCCATGAGATTGGGTTACATTTGTGAGATAAAACCACACCAAAGTAAAAAAAAATAATAATAATTTTTAGGGACTTCCTGGGCAGTCCAGTGGTTGAGACTTCGAACTTCCAGTGTGGAGGGCACGAGTTCAATTCCTGGTCAGAGAAATAAGATGCCACATGCTGTGTGGCACAGCCAAAAGACCAAAAAGAAAAAAATTTTTTTTTTTCCTTTTTCTCTGGGTGATCATTTCATCTCAGCGAAACTGGTGTTTCTAACATGAGGGAAACTGAAATGAAGCCAAGTGCAGTCTTTATCAGAAAGCTGTTCCCCATCTGCACAAGCCCCGACAGCCCCAGGTGGGAGCCCCACTTTTAGCGCCATATAAGGAAGTCTATGTGACCGTAACATGGGACTTCCTAGGTGGCTTTTGCATCTTAAGAAAAAGAAACCCGTGGAATGATTCTCTGGAAGACTTTAGAAAGATGATGCTAAGCTCTAATGTGAAGCTCAGTTCCACAAGCTGAACTGCCTCCTTTTCGCTTTGCGATGCCCAGGTGAGCACATGACGGAAGAGGAGATGACGGACTGCTTCGCCACACTGTTTGGACTGAATCCCGAGGGCTGGAAATCCGAGCCTGCAGCCTCCTCTGTCAAAGGTACTACTAGCGAGTGGGCTCTGTCTGGGCACGTAACCAAGGCACGCTAAGTTGTTGTTGACTTGAGTGCATTTATGTCTCCTGACTGGTGCCAGCCACTCTCCTTCATACTGCACACACGACAAAGCAGGTCTGTGGGGAACCCAGCATGAATAAGTTATGAAAGGGCCAGGGAGCGCTGGTCACGTTGAAGAGATGAAAGCCTTTGTTCCCGGGCTCTGACATCCCCTGTGTCTTCTGGCCTTGTTTTTACCTTTATTCCCCCGACGCAGTCCTCATCTTTCCAGCCGGGGTAGGCAAACACTGGCCACTAATTGAGAATACGGTTTGGAAGTCGTTTCAGGGGAGGTATAGTCAGGAGAGCCTTGGAGGACAAGAGGGTCAGCGACTCGGGGGCAGGCAGGAGCCCGAACCCAAGTTGCCAGAACCTGAATGTCTTTAGAGATCCTCCTGGGGACTTCCCTAGTGGACCAGTGGTTAGGACTTGGTACTTCCACTGCAGGGCTCACAGGTTCAATCCCTGGTCGGGGAACTAAGATCCCACGTGCAGTGCGGTGTGGCCAAAAAAAGATCATCCTCTTCTTCTTTCCTATATGAGAAAGGAATATTCCTTTCCTTCTTTTAGTCCATTGGCCCGAGTGTGCTGGAACTCTGTGGACAACCCCTGAGGGCTGCCCTGCTGCCCCCGCACCAAGAACTCAGGAGCAAAAACCCCTCACTGGGTTTCCTTCTTCTCCTTTTGTTGTTTGTTCCCAATTTCAAATTGAACAGGGTTCCTAACTCAGACAGTTCTAGACTCCAGTGTCTGATCTGTCGTTTCCAACCTGCAAGCTCCCCCACCCCATTCCTTGTGTACTTAGTATCTCAGAATGTAATTTTCACACACACACACATACACACACATACACGGATACAGTATTCCTAAGTGTCTCAAAACAGTAAAATCAGCGATGCCATATAGTTGAGGTTTTCCAATAACATGTGCAGAGATTTGGGTAAGAGTGCTCCAAACCCAAACCACAAAGGAGGGATTTTTGACCGATTTCCACCGCAGGACTTCTCAAGGAGCCAGAGCCAAATCCCTGCACAGAGTGCCTCTCACTTCTCTTTCGTATCAGTTCCTCATATTTTTTGGAAAATGCTTCTGAGTTAGAAACCTAATCATTATGAAGGCATTTGCTTTCTTCTCTTGTTTGTTAGGTTCCAAAATTTGCTTAGAAGAAGAGCTTCCAGACGAAATAACTGCAGAAATATTCACGACTGAAATTCTTGGTTTAACCATTTCCCAAGATTCTAGACAAGATCCTAGGATCAGTGAAGCCGAGCAGAGTTTCTGAAGCACAAAGGACTTTGTGTGTGTGTGTGTGTGTGTGTGTGTGTGGTTCCCCACCCCCCAAGAGGTACCGCTATCCTGGCATTTCCCTACCCCTGCTCTAATCTTCAGAACGTTTAGACATTAAAAGCATATTTCTGTTAAGCAACAGATTTCACAGAGTTGGACATTCCACTCTGTCCGAAATAGGAAAGTGGGTGGAAGCAAGAAAAACACTGGGGGTTGGATGGACGTGGTGGCTGGAAACCCCGACTGCCATCCCCATGCCTGATCCAGTGCTGCCTGGAGCGGGGTTGCCAGGACGAGGAGGTGGTGTGGTCCCCGGGGGCAGAGAGGGCCTCAGCCAACAGCTGTCCTTCCTAGTGACACGTGTGGCCTGATTCCCATCGTCTCGAGTGGCACCTGGACCCTTAGCCTAACATGGCCAGATACAGATCATCCCAGTCTGCTGTTAGACTGGGGTGGGAGGTGTTGGGCGCTCAGTGCTGCTGAGAGCCCTGGCTTGTGGCTTCTTATCAGTAAACCCCCCGAGCAGTTGTGTGCAGCCGTTATGAAGAGCATCATCGGCCAAGCTTAACCCTGGTAGCAGCTGCCAGAGAGAATGCATAAAAAGCCCCGCTCCCCACCCCCTGGAGCCCTGTGGGTGTGCACCTGGACTAGAAACCACACAGCCAGCCTCCCCGGGGCAGAACTCAGCCCGTGTCAGCCACCCTCTCCCGTGACACACGCGTCACACAGGCCCATCTGCTTGGCTCATAGCCTTGAACTCCACTGGGCTGCAGAGCACCTAGCAGGCAAAAACAGATCCCCAGCTCAGGGGTTGTTTCAGGAGCGTGACTAAGGCTGCAGCACTGTTTTGACCTTGAAAAGATGGTACCCCTCGCCTATACACAGATGAAAGTTATGGTCTGATTTCGTCCTCGGTTATGAAGCCTCTCTCAGGCCAGTGGGCCAGAGATCATCCTTCATGTGTATTCAGTCCAACACCCCCACCACCCGAACCAGCGCCTTTCCCAAAGAAACCAGCCTTTGAGATGACATCTCTGACCTCTGTAAAGGTCCTTCCTCCCCAGGGCAGAGCTCCATGTGAGAGAAATAGGATGGCTTCAGCATCCTTCTCCTGGCACAGAGCCCCCTGTGTGGCGGCCACTCAGAAACCTGGCTCCTGGTGAGTCCTCAGAATGCCCCGGAACACAGGACAGAGCCGGCTCCCCAGCCAGGCTGTGTCACCATGACCTTGGACAGCCGGCGTGGGCCATGGTCCAGCAGGCACCCCGCTGGTCAGAGTTTACCTTCAGGGCTTGCAAGCTGGTTTACATTGCATTCTTTTTGAAAAACCCAAAAAGGAAAACAAGCTTTATCAATCAACTTTGCAGCCGCTGAGGGCTTAGGTTAGATAGATTATCAAGCTGGTTAAAAGGTTCCTGGGGACGCTTTAGGGAACAGGAAACTCTCCAATGACTTGTTTCCTTCCAAAAAAAATAGCTCAGAGTTGGATGTCCTCTGGACACCCACAGGGAGCTTCTCTCATTGGATCTGGCTCCTCTTTTTTGGTTCTTATTAACGACATATATATATATATTGGAGTCATTGTGTGGAGCAGAATAGACCTGTGACCAGTTGGACCTGCTGTGACTGGGCCAGTAGCAGTAACCACCTTCAGGCCCAGGCTGAGCCTCAGTCCCTCTGTGCTGAGTCGGTATGTGGAGGGGGAGGTCCTGGTGGCGGCCAGAAAGGGTTAGGGGGAGGGTCGGGCATCCCAGGTGGCACTAGTGGTAAAGAATCTGCTCTCCAGTGCAAGAGACATGGGTTCAATCCCTGCATCGGGAAGATCCCCTGGAGCAGGAAATGGAAACCGGCTCCAATATTCTTTCCTGGGAAATCCCATGGACAGAGGAGCCTGGTGGGCTATACTCCATGGGGTCACAAAGAGTCAGACACGACTGAGCACACACACATAGGGTAAGGGTTAGGGTCGGGGCGGCTGTTCACCCAGGAAGGCCCAAGTAGCCAGGGACAGCAGGATCCGTGTCAACAGCCTGGCCAGAGGAGCTCCTGCTGGTGCTTTTCTGGGGGTGTCTCTCAGCCTGTCTGACCAGGAAGAAGAGCAGCTCACGTGTACCTTCTGGCCCCCAGAGGGCATCTGCACCTCCATCCCCCTCAGGCCCACCAGCTGGCCACACAGGCAGTGGAGAAGCGGGGCCCCAGTGCCCCAGGCCAGGGGAGGAAGCGGGGGCCACCTTCCTGCCAAATGAGCAGAGACCCCAGACTCTCCCAACCGAGTGGCTGGCCCAGCAGGGACACCAGAAAAGGAGGAGGGAGAGATGGCGAACAGTTTCACTGGGCTTGTACCTCAAGACGTGGGGACACACACTGGACACCAGAAAGCACCATGTGATGCTCTGAAAGCACCATGTGATGCGCTTTTGAAAAGATAATAGCATATCACATGGGCCTCTGGCTACTGGCCTCTGCATCCTGGCCTGTTGCTTCCAGAGTTCTGGAGGTGGAAAAGGCATAGTCATCCAGGCACCACTCAGAGCCTCCCCCACCCCCCCGTCTCTCCTCCAAAACCCCCGGCCCCTCCGGTGCAGGGTGAGCGTTCTGTTTACACAGCACTGGCCCCACAGGCCAGGCGGGGCTGAGTCCTGCCTCTGCCACTGAGTAGCACCCTGTGTGCCCTCGGGTGTGGCTAATCTCTTAAACCTCAGTTTCCTCCTGGAACAATTCCTGGGGTGGTGGTGAGGATTAAAAGAGATATTGCAAATAAAGTGTTCCTGGCATAAGGTAGTGCTCAAAATAGGACGGCAGCTATTATTGCTGCCGGCAGAAACTGTGCCTGAGACTTGGGAAGATGTCTGATGAGAATTAATCTCTCCCAACTCCAGGGTCTCAGCACCAGTTAACACTTGCTCAAATAAGGGTCTCTGCAAGCTTTGACAAAGGGCCCTCAATAAATATTTGCAGAACGATTGAATGAATGAGCATGAAGCTCCAGTGCTCTTTTAATAGCTGACTTAGTTTCTGAATCAAAGTGAATCCGGCCCCCACAGGCCATCCGCATCAGGGTCAGCAGACTCTCTGGAAAGGGCCAGAGAGTAAACAGTGAGGATCTGTGGACCCAGTGGGCTGTTGGACACCTCAGCTCGGCTGCTGGAACACAAATGCAGCCACACACAACTTTGGTCCAGAGAAGAATGAGCGTGGCCCCATTCCAATCAAACTTTACTTATGGATGCTGAAATTAATGTGGATTTCATGAGAACTTCCACATATCATGAAATCATCTTCTTTTGATATTTTTTTCAACCACTTAAAAATGTGAAAACTGGGACTTCCCTGGTGGTCCAGGGGTTGAGACTCTGCGCTTCCACTGCAGCAGGGTTGCGGTTCCATCCCTGATTGGGGCACTAAGATCCCACTTGCCTGGTGGCCCAAACAAACAAACAAACCAAAACAACAACAACAACAACAAATAACTGTGAAAACTATTCTTAGCTTGCAGACCACACAGACACGGCAGCCCAGATCCATCCCACAGGCTGGAGTTTGCTACACCTCATTGGCCAGGATGAATCCAGCAGATTTTTACAAATATGACGAATCTATACAAAACACCTGACTAGTACTCATCAAAAATGCCCAGGTCATGGCACTTCCCATGGTGGTCCAGTGGTTAAGAATCTGCCTTCTGACACAGGGGATGCGGGTTTGATCCCCGGTTGGGGAACTAAGATGCCTTGTGCTGTGGGGCAGCTAAGCCTGCACATCCCAACTAGAGAGTCTACGTGCTGCAACAAAGACCCAGCACAGCCAAAAAGAAAAAGAAAGCCCAGGTCATGACAAACATGAAAAGACTCAGAAACTGTCACGGGTCAAAGGAGACTAAAGGGAGACGATGGCGAGATGTGAAGCAGGATCCTGGTTTTCTGGATCAGAAAAAAAAAAAAAAAAAA
>SJYT01033704.1:106686-151747 GCA_006410635.1 Cephalophus harveyi
AAAAAAAAAAAAAAAAAAAGGACATTAGGAAGAACTGGTGAAACCCAGAGGAAGTCTGTGCTTTAGTTGATATTGTTTGCTCCAAACTTAATTTCTTAGTTTCAATAAACGTATCTTGGTTGCCTTAAACGTGCACACAAGGGAAGCTGGGCCAGCCGTCTCGTGGAACCTTCTGACACACCAAGGCCAGACGCATTCAGTGAGCCAAAGGTTTGTATGGTCAGACCCCAGAAAGGGACATAAGCTCAAGGTGAGGTACACAGAAGTCTAGAACCATCTCTCCCATTCCTTCAGTACCACTGTGGCATGGTCCTTCCTCCCAAGTCCGAATAGGGATGTTTTCATGTGGGCAGGAGGGAGGGAGGGAGGCCGCATATTCAAGAGGATGATCCGGCCATTCTCACTCCTTCACTTTCAGAGAGTCTTGATATAGGATAGGCTGCCCCTCAGAGGATCCCAGGAAAGACCGTAGAGAAGTCACAGGTGGGGCTGCCCTGAAGCTGGTGTGTTATCTCACGTGACAGTAGACACATGTGCAAAAGTTCACAGTGGGTTTCAGCCCCATGAACCTTAAGCCCACAGTCAGCATCAATTCATCCTTCATAGTTTTCCCCCAGGAATTTCAACATTTTAAAAAGACACAATTTTCTCCATGATCTTGTTGTCCGTTCTTGCAGTCAGGTCTAGCTCCACGTTCCCCCAAGTCACATTCCCCTGAGTCACTGGTGGTATCCCAAAGCAGCCCAGCATACAGTGAAGCTTCACCAGACGCTGGCCACTTACCTCTCCCTCAGTGTGCTGTGGATCCCCTGCACCTTTTCACTGTTCTAGAAGAGAGGACAGAATAGCAGAAACTGGTGCCAGATCCTCTAACAGCGACCTCAGTTTAACTGTGTGTGCCCTGCAGCATGCTAAGCCCGGAGATAAAATGTGGCAGGAAGCACTGGCTTTTCCCCTTTGGAAGGTTATGTCATAGTGAGGGAAACAGATATGCCAATAATAATTACAGTGTTTTGTGATATGACATAGCGGCATCCAGAGCAGATAGGGTGGGAAGGAGGAGGAGCAGGAGGAGGTGACCAGGGAGAGGTGGAGAAGTTACATAAATGAGGCACTCGCTCTAAGCCTATCTGAGTGGTGCCTGGGGGAAGTGATAGGGGAGCAACTCAGGGAAGACAGTGGTCACATGGATGGCCTTGTGTGCCAAAGCAAGGAGGTTAAACTTGACGTTAAAGGGAAGGGAGAGAAGGAGATCAAACTTGCATCTCAGGGGCCTACGGTCAGGTGATGGGCAAGAGGGGTTGTCTGGGGAAAAGGACCACAGCAAGGAGACTATTATGGTACTCTGGGGAGAAGTGAAGGACTGCAACGAGAGAAAAGGCACTCAGGAGAAGTAAGTATAAACACAAAGTTAAATGTTATCAAAGATAGTATCAATCATGACCCTTGGTTTGCAGCAATAGAAATTGGCTCTGGTTAGCTTCAGTGGAAAGTGACGCTATCTGAGGACCATAGGCTCAGTGGAGAGACTGGAGAAACCAGGTCAGTAAATGACCAGGAAGCAGCCTAGCCAGGATGCCAACCACAGCCAGGATGCCAACCACAGCCAGGATGCCAATGGTGCCGCTGGGAGCTCAGTGCCTCCCATCCCTCAGGCTCTCCAGTGGCCGTTCCTGCTGTAAGTCATTTCTCCACTGCCCCATATGCCCTCAAAATTCCAAATCAAAACCACGTTGAAATACCCTTTTACCTCCACAAGACTAAAATGAAAAAAGAAATGAAAACACAATAACAAGTATTGGTGAGGATGTGGATAAACTGGAACCCTCCTACACTGCTGGTGGGAATGTAAAATGGTGCTTTGGAAAACAGGCTGGCAGTTTCTCAGCATGTTAAACATAGAGTTACCATATGACCCAGCAATTCCCCTCTGGTGAATTGGTATGTAGCTGGGAGAAATGAAAATGCACATCTGCACAAAAACTTGTATACTAATCAGCATCACAGCATTATTCATAATAGCCGAAAAGTAGAAACAACCCAATGTCCATCAATGAATGTGGTAAATCCACATAATGGAATGTGACTTGGCCGTAAAAAGAATGAAGTATTAATACATGCTACCACATGGATGTAAAATATGCTGAGAAAAAGAAGTCAGACCCAAAATGACACATATTATATGATTCCACTTACATGAAATGTCCAGTGGAGGCAAATCCATAGAAATAGTAAATAAACTCTCAGTCACCTAAGGCGAGGGGTAGAAAGAATGACAACAAATGGATAGAGGGTTTCTTTTTTGGATGACAAGAATGCTCTAAAATTGATTGTGGTGATGGTTTCACAACTCTGTGACTATACTAAAAAAAACTTTAAAGGGTGAATTTTATGGTATGTTAATTATGTCTCAATAAAGCTATTATATAAAAAAATCAACAGACAACCCACTTGAAAAATGGGCAGAAGACCTGAATAGATATTTTTCTAAAGAAGACATACAGATGGTCAACAGGCACATAAAAAGATGCTCGACATCACTGATCATCAGGGAAATGCAAATCAAAACCACAAAGAGCTATATCACCTCACACTTGTCAAAATGGCTATCATCAAAAAGACCATAAGTAACAAATGTTGGTGAAGGTGGGGAGAAAAGGGAACCAATGTCTACATTGTACCCCTGAAACTTACATAATACTGTAATAGATCAACTATACGTCAGGAAAAAAAAAAAAAATCAATTGACTAGACCATCCACCTACTAGATCAAGGTTAGGTCCTGTGCCCAGGACCTAGAACCCCCAGGTAGAAGAGTGAAATGGCCCCCTCCCCCCAGCTTCTGTAGTAGGAGGCAGCCTCCATCCCTAAAGGTTCACCCAGAACTAGGAGAGGTTTTCAGAGGCAGCCAAAATGACGCATGTGTGGGAGCAAGAGAGAAGACATTTGGGCAGCCATCTGGATTCCTGACTTAAGAGCTCACCAAGCGCATCGGTAGACGGATTCCAACTCTGCTCCGGGTCACTGGGTCATGACCAGACGTTCCGTGTTTAATCATTCATTGTTAGAAGAGCGGCTGTGTTACACCATCTCAGCTTTGAACACATCCGTCTTCTGAAGCACTTTATATCTACTATCTCTCTGTTTGAATATGGCCTCAAGGGCCTAACTTTTAGTCTGGCAGCTTGCCAATTTATTAGTATTTGAGCTGGGAACCATTTTTAGAGTTGTAGTTATAGGCAAGAAAAAGTAGGCATAGAAGCAATTTGGAATATTTGGTTTATAAAAAAAAAATTTTTTTTTTAATATTTATTTATTTATTTGGCTGCTCCGGGTCTTAGCTGTGGCAAGCAGGAAACTTAGTTGCAGCATGTAAATTCTTAGTTGTGGCATGTGGGATCTAGTTCCCTGACCAGTGATCGAATCTAGGCCCCCTGTTGGAAGTGCAGAGTCTGAGCCACTGGACCATCAGGGAAATGCTCCTGCCCTGCAAATTTTTACTGGCCCAGTCTCTGAAATTTATCATCAAGCCCACATTGTCAGGGAGACCTTCCCTACAATGAACTGGGACCACATAGGGCTCCACCAGTGGCGTGCTGGTGAATGTTTGCCAATCCTCTCTCTGTAGGGAGGGACAGGAGGGTCCCGAGAGCACTCATGGGGGGCTGATTTACAACTGTCCATATTCTGATGGGTATGGAGTGGGGAGCACAGTCCAGAGGCGCAGGACAGAGGGGCTCTGGCTGGAACTCTACAGACTGACTGCGGGATGGTAGTAGCCTTTTCTGCACAAGAAGGGAGGCTTCCAACTCTGCAGCTCATCCTTTCTGTCTCTGAGGAAGGGGCTGTATTTCATCCTTTGGTTAGAGTGTTCCCTTCAAAGTTCCCCCCTTGGCTGGGCCTTGCTAATGATGTTCCCCAAACACTAAAGCTCCTCTGTTTATGAAAATAGTACTCGGTTGCAAGTTGCTAGGTGAGGACCAAGTCTACCCAGAAACTCCAGGGCTGGGTCTGCATCTTCCTCAGTCACATGTCTCCATCTGTGTTCTTATCCTTCCCCCACCCCTTGGTGAATGAGCCTTCATCTCAGGGGGAGGAGTGAAGTAAGAGTTGAATTTACCAGTCATAGGAAGAGTAGTTTGACTTCAGTCCCCAGCATGGGGCATACTGATGCGAAGATCATAGAGGGTGGTATTTAACAAATACTTTTTGGTATTTGGGGAAGATCCCCTGGAGGAGGGCTACAGCAACACACTCCAGTATTCTTGCCTGGAGAATCCCATGGACAGAGGAGCCTGGCAGGCTACAGTCCATAGGGTTGCAAAGAGTTGGACAAGATTGAAGTGACTTAGCATGCATTTTGGTATCTAGCACTTACAATGTGCCAACCACTGTTCTAAATTCTTGACAAATACTGTTTGTTTATTTTTTTGTATGTTTTTCAATTGAAGTGTAGTTGATTAACAGTGTCATGTTAGTTTCAGGTGTACACGCCAAATATTCAGTTATATGTGTGTATGGGTATATGTGTGTGCATATTCTTTTTCAGATTCTTTTTCCTTATAGATTATTACAAAATATTGAGTGTAGTTCTCTGTGCTATACAGTAGGTACTCACTGGTTATCGATTTTATATATATAGCAGTGTGTATATGTTGGGCTTCCCAGGTGACACAGTGGTAAAGAATCCACTTGCCAGTTCTGCAGACTGACTGTGGGATGGTAGTACCCTTTTCTGCAGGTTCTATCCCTGGGTCAGGAAGATCCCATGTAGTAGGAGATGGCAACCCATCTCAATATTCTTGCCTGGAAAATTTCATAGACAGAGGAGCCTGGCAGGCTACAGTCCATGGGGTCACAAAGAGTCAGGCACAAGTGAGCAGGCACGAATGCACGTGTATATGTTAATCCCAAACTCCTCGTTTATCCCACCCTCCTTCCTTGACAAATACTGTTTTTAATTCACATAACTCTATGAGACAAGTCTTATTTTCATCCCCATTTTACAGATGAGGCACAGAAAGGTCAAAACACAAGTCATGGCTAAATAACTCACTTCTGGAACCTAACAGTCACTCTTTCAATGTGTCTGAAATAATCACAAACATTCAGTGAGAGCTTGACTTCCAGCCCTGATACTTGGTTATTCAGACTCACACTCAAGCTGAAAGCAACTGAAAATGCTAGAAAACATATTTTAAAACATCCTAAAAGCCACCACATGCTGACAAGATAGTAAGGACNATCACAAACATTCAGTGATAGCTTGACTTCCAGCCCTGATACTTGGTTATTCAGACTCACACTCAAGCTGAAAGCAACTGAAAATGCTAGAAAACATATTTTAAAACATCCTAAAAGCCACCACATGCTGACAAGATAGTAAGGACGAGGCGAAACTCAAGGAAGAAAAGAATCCTGAAAACTAATCCAGCAAGGAGCCCACTTGAAGCCTGTAGATATTTGCCAAGCGTAGCATATTTGAACTTTAGTGTGAATGGTTTTTTGAGGCAAGAGATCAGAAACCGAAGTCCAAGATCCACATAGTGGGGAGATGAGACCTTGCCCAGAATAATGCAGGCTTATTAGAATGCCCACAATAATGGGCTTCACCAGTGGTGTGCTGACAGATGTTTATCACCAGCTCTTGGCTTGCTGGGGAAGGCTCCTGATATATTATTTTATTGTTCAGTCATGTCTGACACTTTGCAACCCAATGGACTGCAGCACGCCAGGCCTCCCTGTCCTTCACTGTCTCCTGGAGTTCGCTCAAATCATGTCCATTGAGTCAGTGATGCCATCCAACCATCTTATCTTCTGTCTCCACCTTCTGCTCCTGCCCTCAATCTTTCCCAGCTTCAGAGTTTTTCCCAGTGAGTCGGCTCTTCACATCAGGTGAACCAAAGTATTGGAGCTTCAGCTTCAGCATCAGTCCTTCCAGTGTATATTCAGGGTTGATTTCCTTTAGGATGGACTGGTTTGATCTCCTTGCAGTCCAAGGGACTCTCAAGAATCTTCTCCAACACCACAGTTCAAAAGAATCAATTCTTTGGTGCTCAGCTTTCTTTATGGCCCAACTCTCATATCCATACATGAATACTGGAAAAACCATAGCTTTGACTAGATAGACCTTTGTTGGCAAAGTAGTGTCTCTGCTTTTTAATATGCTGTCTAGGTGGGTCATAACTTTTCTTCCAAGGAGCAAGCGGCTTTTAATTTCATGGCTGCAGTCACCATCTGCAGTGATTTTGGAGCCCCCCAAAATAAAGTCTGTCACTGTTTCCATTCTTTCCCCATCTATTTCCCATGAAGTGATGGGACCAGATGCTATGATCTTCGTTTTTTGAATGCTGAGTTTTAAGCCAGCTTTTTCACCCTCCTCTTTCATCAAGAGGCTCTTCAGTTCCTCTTCACTTTCTGCCATAAGGATGGTGTCATCTGCATATCTGAGGTTATCGATATTTCTCACAGCAATCTTGATTCCAGCTTGTGCTTCATCCAGCCCAGCATTTCTCATGACGTACTCTGCATATAAGTTAAACAAGCAGGGTGACAACATACAGCCTTGACATAATCCTTTCCCGATTTGGAACCAGTCCATTGTTCCATGTCTGGTTCTGTTGTTTCTTGATCTGCATACAGATTTCTCAGGAGGCAGGTCAGGTGGTCTGGTAATCCAATCTCTTTCAGAATTTTCAACAAGTTTGTTGTGATCCACACAGTCAAAGGCTTTGGCATAGTCAATAGAGCAGAAGTAGATGTTTTTCTGGAACTCTCACTTTTTCAGTGATCCAGCGGATGTTGGCAATTTGATCTCTGATTCCTCTGCCTTTTCTAACTCCAGCTTGAACATCTGGAAGTTCACAGTTCACATACTGTTGAAGCCTAGCTTGAATTTTCAGCATTACTTTGCTAGCGTGTGAGATGAATGCAGTTGTGTGGTAGTTTGAACATTCTTTGGCATTGCCTTTCTTTGTGATTGGAATGAAAACTGACCTTTCTGATCCTGTGGCCACTGCTGAGTTTTTCAAATTTGCTGGCATATTGAGTGCAGCACTTTGACAGCATCATCTTTTAGGATTTGAAATAGCTCAGCTGGAATTCCATCACTTCCACTAGCTTTGTTCGTAGTGATGCTTCCTAAGGCCCACTTGACATTCCACTATGTCTGGCTCTAGGTGAGTGATCACACCATCCTGATTATTTGGTTCATAAAGATCTTTTTTGTATAGTTCTTCTGTGTATTCTTGTCACCTTTTCTTAATATCTTCTGCTTCTTTTAGGTTCATACCATTTCTGTCCTTTGAGCCCACTTTGCATGAAATGTTCCTTCAGTATCTCTAATTTTCTTGAAGAGATCTCTAGTCTTCCCCATTCTGTTGTTTTCCTCTATTTCTTTGCATTGATCATTGAGGAAGGCTTTCTTCTCTCTCCTTGCTATTCTTTGGAACTCGGCTTTCAAATGGGTATATATTTCCTTTTCTCCTTTGCCTTTTGCTTCTCTTCTTTTCACAGCTATTTGTGAGGCCTCCTCAGACAACCATTTTGCCTTTTTGCATTTCTTTTTCTTGGGGATGGTCTTGATCCCTGTCTCCTGTACAGTGTCACAAACCTCTGTCCATAGTTCTTCAGGCAGTCTGTCTATCAGATCTAATCCCGTGAATCTATTTCTCACTTCCATTGTATAATCGTAAGGGATTTGATTTAGGTCATACCTGAATGGTCTAGTGGTTTTCCCTACTTTCTTCAATTTAAGTCTGAATTTGGCAGTGAGGAATTCATGATCTGAGCCACGATCAGCTCCCAGTCTTGTTTTTGCTGACTATACAGAGCTTCTCCATCTTTGGTTGCAAAGAATATAATCAATCTGATTTCGGTGCTGACCATCTGGTAATGTCCATGTGTAGAGTCTTCTCTTGTGTTGTTGAAAGAGGGTGTTTGCTATGACCAGTGCATTCTCTTGGCAAAACTCTCTTAGTCTTTGCCCTGCTTCATTCTGTACTCCAAGGCCAAATTTGTCTGTTACCGCAGGTATTTCTTGACTTCGTACTTTTGCATTTCAGTCCCCTATAATGAAAAGGACATCTTTTTTGGGTGTTAGTTCTAGAAGGTCTTATAGGTCTTCATAAAACCATTCAACTTTTGCTTCTTCAGCATTACTGGTTGGGGTATAGACTTGGATTACTGTGATATTGAATGGTTTGCTTTGGAAATGAAGAGAGATCATTCTGTCGTTTTTGAGATTGCATCCAAGTACTGCATTTTGGACTCTTTTGTTGACTGTGATGCCATCATAGTCAACGCTGTCTATAGCACTTGCCAATTTCTGTAGTGTAAACGTGATTTCAGACTACTGACATGAGGTCACTGAACACAGAGTTGGGATGTGTAGGCCTATCAGCACTGACCCCACCCTGGGTACAATAAGCAAATCAGTCTCATCACTTAGGCAACCTGTATTAGTATCACCTGGGGGTCCAGGGACCCACCAGCCCTGAATTTGGATGTCAAATATTTATTTATTTGGCCGCACGAGGTCTTAGTTGAGACACATGCAATCTTCAACCTTTGTTGCAGCATGGGGGATCTTTTTTGTTAGTTGCAGCATGCTCACTCTTACTTGCGGCATGTGGGACCTAGTTCCTTTGGAGTCTTAGCCACTTAGTCTTCCCCACCAGGGAAGCCCCCTGAACTTGGACGTTAGTCATTGTGCACTAGCAGTGCCCTCAGGAGCCTGGCAGAAGCAAATATAAAGTATCTGGAGACAAAGGTAGCTTCATTCTAGGCCTCCAATTATCCCTATAAATAAATTTGGAAATACAGTGTCCAGCAAGGGCAAAGAAAATCCGGCAGATCACAAGGAAATAGGACACCATGAGTAAGAACTAGCAGAAACAGACTCTCAGAAACTTCAAATATCAATGGTCAGGCACAGACTATTAAACAACTGTGCTTTGTTGAAAGGAAGATGTGTAAAAATATCTGCAGGAGACAGGAAACTAAAAAGTGCCACACTAGATTTATAAAGAACATTTGTAGAGAGTTTTGTAGTTTAATTGGAGATGAAAAACATACATGCCTTCAGGGGACATGTGGTAACGCAAATGAGTACAGTGACTAGGTGACACACTGGTGACCTGGGAGCTGTATCCAAAGGGTACAGGGCTCCTCAGCTCCAGCTGATTGTTGCCATGTGGACGGCGTGCCCAGTTTGCAGATCTGACATGTCTATAGAAGCTGGATATTTGGATTTCTTTTTATTGTGGTCAAATACACATAACATAAAATGGACCACTGTGGAACCTCCTTGGCAGTCCAGTGGTTACGCCTCAATGCTTTCACTGCCAAGGGCCTGGGTTTGATCCTTGGTTGGGGAATTAAGATCCTGCAAGCTGAGTGGCACAGCAAAAAAAAAAAAAAAAACACCTCACCAAACACTGTAACAATTTAAAGGTATACAATTCAGTGGCATAAAGCACATTCACAGTCACCATTATCTTCTTTCAGAACTTTTTTTCATCAATCCTCCATCCCCAGAAAGGAAACTCCATATGCATTTGAAGTCACTTCCCATTCCCCACTCCCCACAGTCCCTGGCAATCACAAATCTGGTTTCAGTCTCTGGATTTGCCGAGCTTAGATAACTCATGTAAGTGGAATCATACAATATTTGTCCTTTTGTGACTGGCTTCTTTCACTTAGGATGTTTTCAAAGTTCATCCACGCTGTGACATGTATCAGTACTTTATTCCTTTTTAATGACTGAATAATATCCCACTGTATTAAATATGCACATTTGTCCATTCATCCTTCAGTATTTGGACTTTAAAATATATCTTCTACTTTTGACTCAAATGTATGTTTTTAAATGTTATGTGTAACTTTAAGGATGTATCTGCTGGCCAGGTAAGTCAGAGCACCAGTGATATGGACCTATGTTTTATGACCTGCTGTGACATGCTTTCCCATGTAGTCTTCACATTAGGAACGTGGGGTTCAGGATGGTAAAATGACATGCCTAGGAAAAGGCCTTCAGTGGACCTTCCACTCCATAGCGCCAGAAAATTTTCTCCCCCACACCAAAACCTTGGGGCAAAGGGCTTGGTTTAAGAATGAGTGGTAGTCACGCATCCAGCTCACAGCTTGTTGGGCTAGTTGATCTCCAAGGCACTGGGTTTACTGACAGGGGTCATTCTCTTTCCAGAACATCCATCTGGGCACGAACCCGCTCTGTTCAACACCAGTTTAGCTGCAGCTGAACACAAGGACGCCTTATCCTGGTAATTGTAGATTGGTGCAGAGCTGTCTTGAGGCACCGCGGGGAAGACACCATCCCAGAAGTCCTCCTCGTAGCCGGCCAGTCTACTTTACCTGCCAGGGTCATTTGTGCGGTAGCAGCAGCTGGGCTGAGCCTGGAACTTACATCAGGTGTGGCTTAAGCTCAAATTTGGTTTAGGACAGACACTCCAGCGTGGGCCGGCTTCCTTTATTTATGGTGAGGGCAACTTATCACTAGAGGCAATGTCTAAGAGCCCCTCTTGAAATGCTGATAAATAATCATCGAGCTTTTCCTGCGCCGAAAGCTATTTAAGAAGCAAGGTCGAATGTTTCTCGTAGCCACCGCAAGCTCCTTTCCTCCCACCCTAGTTTTCCAAAAGGACGAAAGACAGGGAAGCGACGTCCTAGCTCACGTATTTAAACCGGGCATAAGGCCAGCAGAGGTCCGCGTTTCTCAACTCTTTCCAAGAGCACCTCGCGTCCCGAATCGGCGCCTTCAACTCTGAGAAGTCGGGAGCCCCACAGGAAACTTGCATTATTGCAGCTGCTGCCACACACCCGGGGCCGCGGACGGGCGGCCGCGCCGGCTCCCCAGGAATGCGTCCCCTCCACGGCCGGCCGGCTAGCCGGCCCGCTCTCCACGGGGGACCCCTCGGCACCTGCGGCCTCCGAGTAAGTGTCCGTGCGCACCTCCGCCCGCCAGCCCGCTTCCCCCACGACCCCGCGTGCCCGGAGCTGGGGGTAGCCAGGAGCCCCTCGCCACCTCCCCGAGGGGCGGGGGTCGCGGGCGCCTCCCCCGGGTGGGCGGAGAGGCTGCCTGCGCTGCTCCGCGGCGGCGGCGCCCGGAGGCCGCACTGGCGGCGGCCGCGGCGGCGCTGCTCCCCCTGCTTGGTGCAGCTGCCGCCCGGCGCTTGCGCACTGGGCCCTGGGCGCGCGGCGGCACCAGGCTTTGTGTGTGTGTGTATGTGTGCGAGTGTGTGTGTGTGTGTGTGTGTGTGTGTGAGTGAGTGAGCGGGCGGGCGGGCGCGAGTGTGGCCGCCGCGGAGCGCGAGCAGGACCCGGCGGGCGCGCTCCCCCAGCCTCTCTCTCCCCGCCAGAACCATGTCGGGCAGGTCGGTTCGAGCCGAGACCAGGAGCCGGGCCAAAGATGATATCAAGAGGGTCATGGCGGCTATCGAGAAAGTGCGCAAATGGTAAGCGGAGGCGCCGGCTCGTTCGCTCGCCGGCTCGGCGCCGCGGCCGCCCCGAACCCCGAAACCAGATACAAAAAGCCGGCGGGGCGCAGCGCCCCGGGCCGCCCGCGGGCCCGGGAGTTGGAGAGGGCGGGCGGCGCGCGAGCCGGGTCACCTGCGCGCGGCGGGGGCCGCGGCCGCTGCCCAGGTGCGCTCGCGCCTGTCGCCCACCTGGCGCGGCGGCGGCAGCCTGGAGGCGACAGGCGCCCCGGGCCGGGCGGTGGAGCAGCGGGCAGTCCCCGGCGCGGCGCTTGGCTCCCGGGAGGGGGGCTCGGGGCCGGCCCCAGAAGCCATTTCGTTTTGTGCAAGTCACATGAAAGCGGCTTCCCGCGCGCCGGGGCCGCGATGCCGGCGGCGGAGGGGAGAGCGCGAGCTCCATTGTGCAGGCACCGAGCGGGCCGCCGCCGTCTCCGTCTCCTCCCCGCGCGCCCCGGGCGGCGCAGCGCCGGCCCCCGCGCCCTTGCCCGCGCCGGGCCTCCCTCTCTCCCTCCCTCCCCGGCTGGCTCGCTCGCTCGCTCCCCGCCTCCCAGGCTCGGCGCCCTCGAGTCTGCGGAGTTTGTAGAGCGCGAGCCGTTTAAATTTAGCGCTTTCGGCTGCCTGGAGCGAGGGCTCTTGGCGACGAAGAAAGATGGGGGCGAGCGCGAGGAGGAAACGCTGGCTGCGGCCGCGGGGCCCGGGGCTCCTGGCGCCCCCCACCCCCCTTCCCGCCCAGCTCTGCCGGGACCCGGGCTCGGGGGCTCGGGCTAGCGAACGTTTGGGGCCAGACCCCGGTCCTGGGCCGCGTGTGCTGCTCCAAACCCGGTGGTTCGTGTTTGTTTTGCGGAGAGAGCTGTTGTTTTTGTTCTCTGCGCTGGGGGCGAGGGGGACTCGAGTGTCGGGCCGTGCGGGTTTCTCCGGCTCACGTTAGATTCCGTCCGGCGTGGCCTGGTTGTAATTAATACGACTGAACGTTTCCCCGGCCTCGTCCGGGTCTGTCTCGGAATCGGCCCGAGGGCCAGGCCCGAGACGCCAGCCGATCGTCAGGTTGGGGCAGACTTGTTGAAAACTCCCGGCTCCCGGATTTCAACTTTATTATTTTTTTCCCACGGCCTCACCAGGGTCAGGGAGGGAGAAGAGCCGCCGCGACGTTCGAGTGTCAGTGCCCGCGGGCTCATTCTGACCCTTTATTTAAAGCCTGAAAACCCGGCAAGGCCCCGTGGCGGGCTCTGTTTATGTTTAGGGGTGTCATTTCTCAAGTAACGCCTGGGTCTCTCAAAACCACTGGGGGCGAGCCTTCAGTCTAGCCGTGTCACAAGTTAGCTGTCCTTTCTGAGTCAAACCCAACAAAAAAGGCAAGAGGAAAATCAATAAAGTCCACGTGCTCCCGGGCCTCCTATGGAAAGGGCTGTCTGCAGATGGCCGGATGCCCAGCCGAGGGCTGGGTTTGGCTCCAATGGGACAAAGAATTTTCAGAACCGTGAGAAGGGGAGGCCTTCCAAAGTTGAGATCCAAGTCTTCCCTGCCGTGGGAGCTCCCCTGACGCGCAGGGCGCCGAGTGCCGGGACTGGAGCCATTTAAAAATGGCAGAAACAGCTGCAGGCCAAAACACACACAGGAAAACAAGCCCACCACCCCCTCTCCAGCGGGATTCTCAGAGGCAAGCTGGAGTTGTCCCCTGCCTGAGCGCCTAGGCAAAGAAAGAGCTGTTGTCTGGGCCTGAGTTCCTTCTGTTACCAGCCTAGAGGTGAGAAGGGGTGGGGGCACGCTGCCTTTCTGTGCTTTGGGAGGCCTGGTGGGGCCTTCTGCCCCAGGTTTCCAGCCTGGCAGAGGCCCCTGCACCCTGACACCCGCTCCTGGAGGGCCCACCCGCCAGCTGCTCTGCTGGGAGGGCAGATGGAGCTGTGGGGTTTTCCACCCTGGGGGCCCCAGAGCAGCCAGCCTGGAAGCCTTCAGTACTGCTGAGAGGGCTCTGGTTTGGGGAGGAGGGGAGGAGAACATGTCTCCCTCCCTTTTTGTGTTTTGGGAAACTAGGAGTCAAGTACATTAAAGACCTCAGACTTTGGGATCTTATGACTGGACTTCCAGTTCACTTCCTTGCTGTGACTTTGGGCTAACCACATAACTTCTCTAACTATGACAGCAAAGGGTCCCTGTGTGCCTTCTCCCCTCCTGGAATAATACCATGTCTCCAAAAGCACTTAATCCTTCACATGGGGAGGGGGGTGTGTGTGTGTCTCTGTGTGTGTGTGTGTGAATCTCTCAGGGGTGTGTGTGTGTGTGAATCTCTCAGTCGTGTCCGATTCTTTGCAACCCCAGGGACTATAGCCTGCCAGGCTCCTCTGTCCATGGAATTCTCCAGGCAGGAATACTGGAGTGGAGAGCCGTTTCCCTGGTCATTAAATGCTGCCTTTATTGTCAAGTAGAAGCTTGGTTTTGCTGATTTTTTTTCCCCTCCTGCCCCTTCTAAGCAAAAGGGACTTTACCTTATTTCATAGGTTTCCCCAGCGCCAAGAAGCTAAATCCTGCCCTCGCTCTGCATTTAGAATGTGTCTTCCAGTCAGCCCTGTGGTTTGAGGTTGTTTATTAACTCTGTGGCCACCAACCGTGTCTGGGACGTCCTCCTGGCTGGGACACTGGGTTGCCAGATTTAGCAAATAAAATTACAGGACACCCAGTTAAATTTGAATTTCAGATAAACCACAAAATAATATTTTTAAATAGGTTTTTTATTTTTTTAGTGTAAGTGTGTCCCATGCACTGTTTGGGACATACTTATACTAAAAAATATTATTCACTGTTTATCTGAAATTAACTCAACATCCCGTTTCTCTCCTTTTTTAAAAAATTCAGAATGGAGGTGCCTAGCATACCACTCAGCCTGTAAGCCTAGGGTGGTGTTTCTCCTCAGTTCCAATGACCCCTAAAAATCCCCCTTCTGCCAAGCCCTACCCTTCCCCTCCTCTGGAAAAAGCCAGCAGCCAGCTGTGGCTGCCCTGTCCATAGCTACCGGCTATTTCTCCTCTCCTTTCTGTCTGATACCCCAGCGAGGCCAGCTGGTGGAGTGCAAGGCAGCCAGATCATGGCTGAAGGAAGAACAAAATGGTGGGCTCCTTTGGGGGAAAACTGGGGCAGGGTTAGGAGGCCCGGTGTGGTGGAGAAAAGAGGGGCGTGGGAGTCATTGGGCAGGCGGGAAAAGGCTTGAGCCTTGAAGTAGGCTTAGGCCCGGGGACCCCTGGGACCGGTCTGAAGGGTCCCTCGGTGACGAGAGGCCTGTTCCCCGAGACCGCCCACGGCCCCGGGGGAGGGGGTTGGACTGTGCTTGGACTCTCGCCTCAGTACCTGCAGGGGACCCTCCTGCCAGGCACAGGGCGGTCAGCGGGCCTGGGGCTAGTCAGCATGGAGCCAGCCATAGCCAGACCTTCTCTGGCATCAGGGACTGGCCCTGGGAAGTGGGGGGGAAGTGACGGCTTCAGAGCCGTCTTTGCGGGGGTCGGGTCTCCCTGGCTGGCCAGCGCGCGGAGCTGACCCTGAGGCAACATTAGGAATTGGCCTCGGCCTGGAGGATCTAGGGAGAGGGGTGCTCGTAGTTAACAGCAGCTTGTGCTGGGATGGGGCGTTTGGGGCTCTCTTCCTCCAGCTGACTCCTTTTGTTCAGGAACCCAGCCTGGTGGGGAAGAGCCGGGCACTTCAGCCTGGCTGGTTACAGGAGGGCTCCGGGCGTGCCCATCAAGGCCAGGTGGGCTGCAGCCTGGAGGTTGTGAATCCAGACCTGTGCCTAGAGGTGGTGAGACGCAGGGGTCTGAGAGAGCCGAGGCCCCATCTTGAGAGAGGCATTGCTCCTCGGGGCGTGCGGGTCCCTCGTGGCCATATTGTGTTTTTGAGAATGGCCAGCAATCTGGATTTAAATGTGGGGTTTGACTTGTTTGTTGGTTTTATTTTTCCAAGTCTGGCAATGGATTCCAATTTTTTAAAGTACCATATAGGCCGGACAAAACATGCCTCTTGGCTGCTTGTCTGCCACCACAAATGTAAGGTGATAAGTACAACGCTCCTTGGGGGTTGAGGGGGCTGCGAGTTCTAGGGTGATGGGTTTGGAGGTGGTGGTAGGAACGCTTCGCTGCTCCTCTAGGTCCGTGTGTCGTTTCCGAAGGCGCTGCCGAGCCGCTGGCTTGATGACACACCCAACACTCCCTGGACGTGTCTACAAAGTGCCGGGTTCTCACTCAGCATCTCGCCCCCGAACTCCAGGGCCTCTCTCTCCCTGGGTGGCTGCTGGCTGGACTGCAGACTGTGATCAGAGTCTCACTGCCTACACCTAGAAATGGAACTGAACAGTTTCTAATGCCTGGAGCGAGTTGGAAACTGGGGCCAAGGGAGGCACCAGAACCCGGCCGTGTTCCGCTCAGAACCTGCGGGGCCCGTAAGCTCCGTGCACCTGCGACTTGCCACGTTCATTTCGGCTCACGTGTGGCCTGAGAAGCCCAGGTCTGGCGCCCTTTATACCCTGAGACGTGTCCTGTGTATTGCAAGTCAGTTACTTTTTTTTTCTGTTTTAAACACAATCAAGCCTTGGATCTGCTGACCTCCCGGGGCCTGGGTAGAGGAAACCAGCTTGTGAGGAGTGAGTGCCTGTGGCCCTTTGGGTGGGATTGGAGCCGTTTGTGCCTCTTTGTCCAGCTTCTGTGGCTGATGAGCTCTCTGGAGTCATTTCTTCGTTTTTTTCAGGGGAGACAGAATACCAGGGGTCGCAGCCCACGTCCAGCCGCGGTTCTGCTGTTGCACTAGCTGAGTGACCATGAATTAGTGGTATAACTTCTCTGGGCCTCCCGTTTCCTCATCTGTAAAGCAGGATGACAGTAGTTCCCCTCTCATAGGCCTGTGTAAATAAAGCATTTGGCATGAAGTAAGCCCCCAGCACACAATGGCTATTGTGACGGCTCCTTTGTCTCCGAGGTTGTTTCTTGGAATGTCTCTGTCCCTTCCAGGCACCTTCTGATTATTCAGAATGGAGATGGGCAAAGACTGGGGTTGTGGGTCATCCATCCTGCCTCCAGGAGGTGGGGGACAGGTGGGTAGTGACTTAGGTACCTGCCTTTATTTAATTCTCTCAAGGCTAAAAGGGACAGGGATGGGACAGGGGAGCTAGTCCAGAAAGCAGCGTGACAGGGAGGTGTGAACACTGGCGAGAATGACTCCAGCTCCCCCTACCTCAGTTTCTTTATCAAACAGGAAAGGTGACTGTTTACTGTCACCAGAGATTATGGGAAAATTAACACAAGTGTGTATAGTGCTTATCATACAGAAAGCGCTGGAAACGGTCACAGTAGAATTATTGTTGTTGTTGTCGTTTAGTTGCCCAGTTGTGTGTCTGACTCTTTGCGACCTCATGGGCTGCAGCACGCCCGGCCTCCCCGTCCCTCACCGTCTCCCAAAGTTTGCCCAAGTTCATGTCTGTTGCGTGGGTGAGGTCATCCAGCCATCCAATCCTCTGACACCCTCTTCTCCCTCTGCCCTCAGTCTTTCCCAGCATCAGGGCCATTTCTAGTGAGTCGGCTGTTTGCATCAGATGACCAAACCAAAATACTGGAGCTTCAGCTTCAGAATCAGTCCTTCCAATGAGTATTCAGAGTTGATCTCCCTTAAGAATGACTGGTGTGATCTCCTTTCAGTCCAAGGGAGTCTTCTGCATAGTAGAATATGTGTTGATAAAAGCCAGGGCCCAGGCAGTCCACTGGTTAGGACTCAGTGCTTCCACTGCAGGGGCTTAGGATTTGATTCCTGGTTGGGGAACTAAAAAAAAAAAAAAGCCAGGCCTTAGCTTCTTCCAGCAGAGGACTTTGGGAACCATGCCGGCACAGTTTGGGGCGTGGAAGTGTCTGTGGTTTTGGTTAGCTGGGCCCCCAGAAGTCCCGGTGGTGGGTTGGTGCCAGCTGGTGGGAATGTGTCCCTTTAGCTCGTAAGGTTTGCTTTCCCATGGAGGGGAGGACCCAAGGCCGAGGTCTTGGCGGGGAGGCTGGACACGGTGCCCGCAGCTGCTCATAGTTCTCGGCTCTGGTGCACCCGCTGAGGCCTCCTGGCTGCCACGCCACCTGCAGCGGGTGTGTGTCTGGCCCCGACATCATCTCACGGGGCCCTTGAATCAGCTGGTTTCCTTAGCGTGACCTCCCACATCTCTGAGACTGCAGTGTCCGGTGCTGGGAATGTGGGCTCCAGAGCCCCAGCGACCTGGTAGGAACCCCAGCCTTTCTTCTGGGGGAGCTTTCCCCGAGCCTCTGTGTCCTCAGGCATATGGTCTCCGGTTGTCACACGAGTGCTAGGGGCAGGAAGCTACAGGACCTGACTTACAGGCTGCGAGAGGTCGGGACCGAACTTGGGAGGCTGGGGTGATAACTAGAGGAGGAAGATGCTGCTTGGAGCAGAGAGGTGGGAGGAGAGAGTGGTCATTATCACCATTACCTTTGGTGAAAACTAGTCCCCCGCTTTCCTTGCCATGGCTTGTGGTTTACTTCTCACGGTCAACCTGCCTTTGACAGCCGTGCCCCAGGCGTTTAGGATGCAGCTGAGGGTGGGTCAGGGGCAGTGGGTGTAGACGTTAGAAGCTGAGACCCTGAACTCAAGCCCATCTCTGAGTGTAGGGTCTCGGAGCAACCTCCCACCTGGCTGCTGCCCTCCGCCCGGGCTGTGCTTCCTGTCGCCACCCCTGAGCATCAGTGTCTGGGGGCCGAGGCCACTGGGCATCCAGGTTTGCCCCTGTGCTGATCTAACTGGCGCTCGCCCGGAAGAGCCTGGGATGGTTACTCATGCTGTCTGCTCCTGCCTCCCTTCCCAGGACCTCAGAGGACTTGCCAAGAGGGTGGGGCGAGCCCCTGGATGCCCTTGGTGAAGACCCTCCCACCCCTACCCCACCCCCACTGGAGGAAATGCCCTATTGGTCTGACGGTCTCTCTGCTGCCCAGAGGGCTCAGGTGGCCCAGTTCTCTGGTTCCATGGGGTGAAAGCTGGAGGAACCTGGGGCCCGATTGCCTTCATCCAGAGGAATCATCCCAGTGGCAGTGACCTGTCCCCACTCCCACCTTACCAAGCCCTTCTACCCAAATATAAGAAAGCTGTCCACATGCTTTGTCTCCCGTGATTCTTGTGGCCACCTGGAGAGGTTGACAACCCCATGTGGTCCAAAAGATGGGGAAACTGAGGCCCTGGTGAAGTGACTTACCCTGAGTGGTGAGGGGCGGGGTGGGGAGATCCCAGCCAGTGCTGGGATTCAAACCTGCGTCTGTGTGATCCAGAGACGCTCTCTTAGCTCCACCTGGGGCAGTCACTGTGTCACAGCTGCTCCAAGGGCGTGTGGCCCACGCCCCCCCCCACACCAGCGTGAGCAGGGGTCCACCCCAGAAGCCCCCTGGTAACGGGTTCTTCCTCGTCCTCTGCAGGGAGAAGAAGTGGGTGACTGTGGGCGACACATCCCTGCGAATCTACAAGTGGGTCCCCGTGACGGAGCCAAAGGTTGATGATGTGAGTATGGGGGCTGGTCCCCTGGAGTGGGGCTGCCCATCCACGCTCCCCACTACGGCGACGGGAGACTGGCTGTCCACTGCCACCCTCCATGTGGGGACCCGGGGGCAGAGCACTTGGAAAGCAGAAGGATCCAGCTTGAGGCTGGAGAGGCTGCTGGATCTACCCCTCCCCCAACAGTCTACCCCTCCCCCATAGTCCACCACCCTTATGGCAGAAAGTGAAGAGGAACTAAAAAACCTCTTGATGAAAGTGAAAGAGGAGAGTGAAAAAGTTGGCTTAAAGCTCAACATTCAGAAAACGAAGATCATGGCATCTGGTCCCATCACTTCATGGGAAATAGATGGGGAAACAGTACAAGGGAAGACACAAGCTCAGAGAGGCAAAGCCATTTCCCCAGAGTCACACAGCAACTGTCAGATCTGTCTGACTTCAAAGCACATATTCTGTACTCTTGGAGAGCATTCTGGGGGTTGGAGCTGCTGGTGAAGGGTGACCCCAGAGAGTGGCGCAGAGAAGCCTGGGCGGTTGTTAAGGGGAGGGTTCCAGGCAGAGCGGTAGCTGTGACCACTAGAGGGAGCCCTGGTGTCTGTGCCTAATCTTCAATTCAGTCCAATTGCTCAGTTGTGTCCAATTCTTGGCAACCCCATGTACTGCAGGATGCCAAGCTTCCCTGTCCATCACCAACTCCCAGAGCCTACTCAAATTCATGTCTATCGTGTCAGTGATGCCATCCAACCACCTCATCCTCTGTCATCCCCTTTTTCCACCTTCATTCTTTCCCAGCATCAGGGTCTTTTCCAATGAGTCGGTTCTTCGCATCAGGTTGCCAAAGTATTACAGTTTCAGCTTCAGCACCAGTCCTTCCAATGAATATTCAGGACTGATTTCCTTTAGGATTGACTGCTTGGATCTCCTTGCAGTCCAAGGGACTCTCAGGAATCTTCAACACTGCAGTTCAAAAGCATCAATTCTTTGGCGCTCAGCTTTCTTTATGGTCTAACTCTCACATCCATACATGACTGCTGGAAAAACCATAGCTCTGACTAGACAGACCTTTGTTGCCAAAGTAATGTCTCTGCTTTTTAATATGCTGTCCTAATCTTAGGGATTGGTGGCTGGCAGCTGCCCCACGTCACAGATAGTTTTGCAGCTCTGTGGCTCCCAGGCCAGTTACCCTCAAAGACCCCCGGGTCAGCTACTATCATTTCCAGTCAAAATCCAGAATGGTTCCACCAACAAGCCTCCCCTTGGGCTGTTCCTTCTGCCTGGAGTGCCGTGCCTACTCATACAAGGGTGGCTCACACTGACCTACGTGCTTCCAGACAGTATGCATGATTGGTAGGTTACTAGGGGCCATAAGGAGAGGCAGGGAATTCCCTGGCAGTCCAGTGGTTAGGACTCAGTGCTTCCGCTACTGAGGACACAGGTTCGATCCTTTGGTTGGGACACTAAGATCCCACATGCCATGTGGCTTGGCCAAAAAAAAAAAAAAAGTCAGGGCAAAGCTTCCCTCTGCCATTTCCAGTGACCTACCCCACAAGTCTGGGGTCTCCAGGCAGGGCTGAGGTGCCGTTCTTGACCCTTTGATCACATGTTAGCCCCTAGGTGAGTCGGCGCTGGGCTGAGATGGCAGTGGCGTGTCGTCCCCTCTGGTCCTGGCCTGGTTCATGGAGCCACCAGGGCTGCTTTACCCCAGAGGCACCAGCACAGACCATCACGGCCTTCGGTATGGGCCATTCCAGAGGGAGAGCAGAGTGCGGCCAGCCTCCTGGAAGGCAGCTTCTGGCTCCTGCCCATGTCTGCGCCTTACACGTCATTAGGTGTTGTATAAATGCCGGTTGCATTTGAGAAGATGTGGTCCCTGCTCTCAAGGAATTTATAATCTCGTTGGGGGAAGATAATTATAGAATAGCATGAAACAGACATCAGGGAAGCGCCAAATGGATTGTAATCAAGGAGAAAATGTAATCGATGGGGTGTCAGGAAGGATAGGGCAGCCCAGGGCTGGACAGAGACCTCTAGCTGTGGAGTTGGACAGGCTAGCCTCAATTAACCTGTGATTCCAGACAGGTGACCCCACCTTGCTGGGTCTTAGTCCCCTCTTTTGTGCACTGGAGCATTGCTATCTGGCTCCTGGGGTTTTCTGCAACAGAGCAAAGGCAGTATATCATATGGGAAGAACTTAGCTCAGCGTGGCTGTGCAGACGGCGCTTAGATGCTAATTCGCTGTCATTTCTGAGCTGAGATGTACAATATTCCTGCCCGCTCCCTCTCAGGCGATGGGTCCCACGCCTGGCTGAGCACTTGATCCCCTGGGAGTCTTGACAAAATGCAGGTTCCCAGGTGCCACCCCAGACAGCTGAATCTGCATTGGAAAAGGACAGCTTTTCATGTTTTTAAATGCCCATTAATGGCATGGTTACATCATTTTTTTTCTTGAGAATTTTCTTGAAATTTTTATTCTCTTAAATAGGTAAAACGTTACAAAATTCAAATGTTACTTATAAACCCTTTTTAAAAAAAAAAAAAAACTATGACAATTCACCTGCATAAAATTCATGCTTTTAAATCGTGCCAGCCAGTGTTGGTATGTTCACGGTGCTGCAACCATCATCACCGTAATTCCAGAATGTTTTCATTACCCCATAAAGAATAAAGAAGACTCATACTCTCCTGAAGATCCTGGAGTCAACTATCTGTTTCTGTACATTTGCTTATTCTTTAAATGTTACTTTATTTTTAATAGCCTTATCTTTTTTTAAAAAAATATTTTTTATTTGGCTGTACTGGGTCTTAATTGCAGCATGTGGGATCTAGTTCATTAACCAGGGATCGAACCCTGGCCCACTAACTTGGGAGCTCAGAATCCCAGCCACTGGACCACCAGGGAATTCCCCAGTATTATCTTTTTGTAAATCTGCATCCCATCCCGATGAGTACCTCCGACCCCACCCAGCTCTCTTCCTTGGAGACAACCAGTGTTCATTTATCCTTCCAGGGAGCGTGTGCACACACACAAACACACACACACACATGTTCCTTTATGCTCTTCCTTTACTGCCAATGGCAGCATCCTGTTCATGTGTTCTGCGTCTTTTATACATCTCAGGGATACCAAAGTATTTTAGTATGTGGATATCTCTGCAGATCTTTCTGTGTTTGTATGGAAGAGCTTCCCTGGCACCTGTAATTGGTGTATACCATTGCATTGAATGAATGTACTGTACTTTGTAATAAGTCTTTTTCCAATGGATGCAGTTAGGTTGTTTCCAACACACTCCCACATGGAACTTCCCTGGTAGTCCAGTGGCTAAGACTCCACACTCCCAATGCAAGGGACCCAGGTTCAGTCCCTGGTCAGGGAACTAGATCCCACATGCTCCAACTAAAGATCCCGCATGCCATAACTAAGACCTGGTGCAGCCAAATAAATAAGTTAAAAAATGGGACCACACGTAAGAGCATCCCCTTCACCCCTGCTTCCTCCCTGGGCTTTCCCTCCTCACCTGGTCTCCAGAGTCAGGTCAGAAGTCAGCTGACTGTCTTTAAGGAAGGCAGTGTCTGGGGCCTGAAGATAGTTGAAATGCATGAGCTGGCTTTTCCATCCCTCACCTGGCATTCCTGTACCAGCTTCGGGCTGAGTAACCACAGCCTTTTCACCAGGGGAAATTCCCACCAGCCAGGGTGTTTGCAGGCCTGTGGGGTAGCCCCTATAAGCAAGATGGGGTTACCCCCAGCATCGCCAGCCCACCCCCAGAAACTTCCCCTCCACAGGGCTCCTTGATCCCAAAGCAGGGAGACCCCCTCATGGGACATGCTCAAAGGCAGGCCAGTGGAGCCCTCCAGAGACTTGGGGGCTCCAAGATGGGTCCTCGGAATAAAATACTCATCCCGTTCCCCAGGGTCTCACTCGTGAGTGCACACACGCACAGTTCAGTGACTTGGTTTCTGTATCACTTTTCTCCTCCAGAAAAACAAGAACAAGAAGAAGGGCAAAGATGAGAAGTGTGGCTCAGAGGTGACCACCCCAGAGAACAGCTCCTCCCCGGGAATGATGGACATGCATGGTGAGCTTCCCGCGGCCGCCAGCCGGGCCCATCTCCTGCCCGGAGCGCTCGGCCATGTTTTTGTTTTGCCAGCAGGTTTGTTCACATTCCAGGCCAGGGGTAGGAGGGCTGGGCAGGCTAGGCAGGACCGGGAGGCCTCTGTGCCAAGGAGGAGGCTCATCGGAGGAGAAGAAGCTTCTTTTCCCAGAGCAACGAGCCAAGAGTCATAAAATGAGCCAGAGTGGGTCTTCCTGGTGGTCCAGGGACACCACGCTCCCAGTATAGGGGGCCAGGTTCAATCCCTGGTCAGGGAACTCGATCCCACATGCCACAACTAAGACCTGGTGCAGCTAAATAAGTCAGTATTTTAAAAAACTGAGCCAGAAATAGTAAGACCTCCTTCTCACCCAGTGACACAAATCTCACAAGAGATGTTCTGTGAGTCCCATGTGCCCAGGAAGTTTTTTGGAGTAACTATCTCTTTTTCTCCTGGGCCTGTTGTATCATATAAATGACTCTTGTTTCCCATTTCCTATTTTGCTTGGGCTACTGGGAAGCTCTCACTGGATTTCTGACTTAACATGAATCATTCTGGGACCCTGGACCTGCCCTTCTACATTGATGGCTTAATTTCCTTTGCTGTCATATTTCAAAAGTTGTAACCAGTGTCCCATTGATCAGAGCCAGGCTGGAGACATGCTTTAGTCCAGGGGTCCCCAACGTTTTTGGCACCAGGGACTGGTTTCGTGGAAGACAGTTTTTCCACGGACCAGGGGGAAGTCAAGCAATGGGAGTGGTTGTAAATACAGAGTGAAGTTTTGCTCATTTGTCTGCCACTCCTCCCCTGCTGTGCAGCCATGGGTGGGTATCTGTTCATGGCCCGGGGGTTGGAGACCCATGCTTTAACCAGTCTGCAAGTGTTTTGACACTGCCGGTTTTTTTTTTTTTTCTTTTAACCTTTTTATCTGAGAGGAAAGGCACAAATCATAAGTGTATGGCTCCATGAAATGTTCACAAACTACACACCCTTTTGTAACCGGCCCAAATCAAGACAGAAGGTTGGGACTTCCCTGGTGGCCCAGTGGCTAAGACTTTGTGCTCCCAGTATAAGGAATCCAGGTTCGATCCCCGGTCAGGGAACTAGATCCCACATGCTACAACTGTAAGATCTAAGGAGATCTGAGTGCCATAACAAAAACCAAGCACAGCTAAATAAATAAATATGAGTTTTTTTTTTTTTTTTTTTAAAAGAAGGTTCCCGACAATCCACAGGGTGTCCGCTCCTGGCTGTATCTACCCCATCAAGGCGAACCACTGCCTGACCTCTAACCGCAGAGATTTGAACTGGAAGTGGCTAAAAAATTGAGTTTCTGATATTTATAAACTATCATATCTGCTTTTCTCCCTTCCTCTGAGGAATCGGATCTGCCAGTCCTTGGGCTTGTGGATCCTTGAGGCCACAGCCCGTTGGAGCAGAAGCAGCCGTCCCTGTGGGGAGAGCCAGCCCCACAAGGCCCACCAGGCTCACCTCCTGTTTTGTCCCGTGCCTGCCCTGCTGGTCTCAGAGCTCCCAACGCTTGCCATTCTCCGTCTCAATCCCAGTTTCTCTGTCTTTTGTCCTTCTGACTACCCGAGTTTTCTTTTTGCACAACGTAGTGGTAAAAGATAGATCAACAAATAAGTCAAACGGGAACATTGGCTGGATTTAGTTCCTAACCCTCTAGGCCCAGGGCTGTCTTAACTGGGGGAAGGGAGGCCGGCAGACTTCCGCGTTTGCACAAACTGACTAGTCTGGAAAACAGTCACAAGCTCTGAGGGCAAGGATTCTTGCTGGTTGCCAAACTGGCTTCAGAAAAAAGCACAGGGGGGTGTTTGGCGATGGTTAACGTGTCAAGAAAGGGACACACACACACACACACACACCCCACACACCCGCACCTCAACTGGCCATATAGTCATAATCAAGATGCATTTCATTTTCAAAAACAGCTTTTTGGGGACTTCCCTGGTGGTCCAGTGGCTAAGACTCTGTACTCCCAAAGCAGGAGGCCCGGGTTCAATCCCTGGTCAGGGAACTAGAGCTCATATGACAAGTAAGACCTGGCACAGCCAAATAAATATGAAAAAACAAAGAAATAGGTATTTGAGTTGGGGCCCCTGTCTCCCTGGGGCTGGTCAGCATCCCTACTCTCTGGGTACCGAGGAGAGCCCTGGCCTGGCTTGGTTTCAGTTTATTCATAGAATTACAGGTGAGAACCTTTAGAGCAGAGAGCAAGATCCCACCTGGATTCTAATGTGACTCTGCCAGGATCGCCCCCAGATGATCATGAGCTAGTTATTAAATATGTAGCCTTGGGTTTTTCTGTTTTTAACCTGTCACACAGGGATGGTAATACCTACTTCACAAGGTCGTTAGGAGTATTAAATAAGACAGTCCCTTAAAGGCCTGGGTGTGTCAGTAGCTAACATTTAAGAAGCCATCACATTGTGCCAGGCAAGCATCTTGCTAAGCCCATTTGAGGCATCACCTCATTCAATCCTGGTAGTGAGCCCCTTTTGTACAGAAACCAAGGCTGAAGATGGTGAAGTAACTTGCCTAGAATTAGGAAGCTCATCAGTGTCAGTGATGGGATCTGAGGTCCTTTGGAAAATTCAAGTTTATGTCCACTAGCCCAGACTTAACTCCCCAGAAAAATCCAGAATGCCAAGCAACCCAGGTCCCTGACTCAGGAACCATGCTCACTTTCCAGTTTAGTACCTGTGCAGCCAAGAAAGACCCAAGTCTGACCACAGTCGTGGAAGCCTGAAAGCTCAGGGAAAGTTGTGGGCCTGGTTAGAATTATCTGGAATGCTCCAGGCAGATGGATGGACCTGGGAGGAAGTGAGGGGACAGAGCTTCTGCATCCAGCTGTTATAAGTCTTCAGGATCCACCTGGGGTCAGCCCGAGCATCAGGGTCATGCCGTTACCAGGTTACCAGGCTAGGTTCAGGGCAGCTGACTCATTAAACATGAGTGCTTACTGTCCTTAATCAGCATGACCCCATGCAAGCACCCACAGGTTGTGCCTTTGAGTTCTGTGTTTCTCACACACACTCCCGTATATATATCTTGGCATAGAGAAGAACTTTAGATTTTTCTCAAAAGATAAACCAGGGGGAGTTTACATCTTTTTTTTTTTTTTTTAAGTCCCAGAATTCACAAGAGGGTGCTTTTGTGTAATGAGTGCCCCAGAGAACACTTAAAATAAGGTGCAATTTACCAAGTCAGGGCTGCGGGGCTGCCTGGGGCTGCCTTGCCAGGTGGAAGCAGAAGAAAGGCTCGGGGTTGGGGGCTGGGCAGATCAGCATGAGCGAGGGCTCTGCTGCTGAGACTCAGTTTCCCTACCTGGGAGGTTTCTGAGATTAAACAAGGTGACTGTAGATGCCCTGGCCTGGTGCCCAGCATGTAGTCGGTGCCCTGGACGTGTTGATGTGCTTGCTTCTCCTCTCTCCTCTCCCTCTCTCGTTCTCTGTGTCTCTGTTTCTCTCTCTCTCATTTTTACAAAAATGGCTTGGTCCCAGGTGTACAGCATGGCCCAGAAAAGCAGGGTAAAGCTGTAGTAATATTTTTGAAATGATCATGTGGGTATCTGTAGCTTAAAATGACTCTCTGATTGCTTCTCGGCCTGTTGGCTAAAACGAAGTGTGATATCTGTTCTTATCAGTTTAATATCTCTATCTGAGGACAGTGTAGTACATGGATCTTTGGAGGAAGGCACTGGGCTAGCAGGTTGTGCTGTCCGCTCCACACATCAGCCTGGCATTGCAGTACCTCCAGGAACGGTGCTCCCCCTTGGGGAGTAACTCAGTATGAAAAGACAGATTGTAGGGAATTCCCTAGCAGACCAGTGACTAGGACTCTGAGCTTTCACTGCCGAGGGCCCAGGTTCAAACCCTGGTCAGGGAACTAAGATCCCCCAAGCTATGTGGTGCAGCAAAATAAAGAAAGAAAAGAAAGGAAAATGACTCTTTGTGCCCAAGAGAGGGGTCCAGGGCAAGCAGGTATGTACCCCCAGGACCCCCAGCTCCACCCCTAGTGCCCTTTTTGCCCAGTGAACTTTCTTCCCCTTTTCCTTTTAATTATGAAAAAAAATGTCATAATAGAGAACAGTAGAGAGAATTGTTTGATGAAATCCACATGCCCACCCACCTAGATTTTCATAATATGATGCCACATTTGCCTCACCTATTTTTTAAATGTGTTAAGTTTTTTTAATTGAAATACAATTTTCAGATTCAAAATTGCAGAGCTCTTGAGTATAAAATTTTGGGAATTGTGACAATTGCATGCAACCCGTGCTAGATTTTAAAGTACATTTCCCCCACACCATGATACTTAAGTCTGTACCTAAACACTTCAGCATGTGTCAGTGATAAATGACATTTCTATCTACCCACTGTACCATTATCACTCCTAACAAAATTAATTCCTTACTTTGAAACTCCAGACTGTATTCAATTCCCCAGTTGTCCCCAAATGTCTCTCGGAGCTGGTGCATTCAAAACAGGAGCCAGATAAATCCCACACGTCACGTTTAGTTGTTAGGTCTCTTAAGTTTCTTTAATCTGTAATACGACAATGATCTTTCCCGTTTCTCTTTTTTAAAAAAATATTGATCGATTGATTTGGCTGTGTCCGTTGCAGCATTCAGGATCTTTTAATACAGCAGGGGGGCTTAGTTGCTCCGAGCCATGTGGGGTCTTCTCCAACCAGGGATTGAACCCAATCCCCTACATTGCAAGGCAAATTCTTAACCACTGGACCACCAGGGAAGTACCCTCTTTCTTCTTTTTTTTTTTTAATGGCATTGACTTGGTGAGCCTGGGACTGTTGTTCTGTAAAATATCCACTTTCAGTTGCGAACTTGTTTCTCTTTCTGTCTCCCCCTTTAATTTTGTATCAAGTGCAGTTGGTCCAGGGCTCGATCAGATCCCCTGAAACAGCTTGGTGATGCTGCCTCCTGGGACCACGCTCCAGCCTCTGCATTGCTTCAGAGCCAGGCCCACGAGATACCTGGTTTCTTCACCCAGAACGAGGCTCTCATGACCCCCCACCCCTCTTTTCTCAGCAGCTGCAGCATTTCACGCTGTGATTCTGTTCCCTTGCCATGCAGATGATAACAGCAACCAGAGCTCCATCGCAGACGCCTCCCCCATCAAACAGGAGAACAGCAGCAACTCCAGCCCTGCTCCCGAGCCCAGCTCGGCCGTGCCCGGCGATGGCACTGACGCCAAGGTGGACGAGGCCCAGGCCGATGGGAAGGAGCTCCCTGGGGCCGAAGGTACGTGCCCTCGAGGGTGGGGCTCAAGAGAGCCCTCTCTGTAGCCAGCTTTCAGCCAGGCAGCTGGAAGGAACTTTAAAGAGGTCTTGCCAAGTGCTGGCCCCCAGAAGGTAACAGCAGAGAAAGGTAATGCCTAGAGCTCATATTCTTGTTGTTTAGAAGCTGTCTTGTCTGACTCTTTTCGACCCCATGGGCTGTAGCCCGCTAGGCTCCTCTGTCCATGGGATTTCCCAGTAAGAATACTGGAGTAGGTTGCCATTTCCTTCTCCAAGGGATCTTCCCAACCCAGGGATTGAACCTGCATTGGGAGGCAGATTCTTTACCACTGAGCCACCAGGAAAACCCTATACATATGTATAGGTTTGCTTATTTTGAGATTTCTGGGTTCTCTATGTTTATTTCTTTATTTTGGGGGCCATGCTGCATGGCTTGTGGAATCTTAGTTCCCCAACCGGGGATCAAACCCATGCCCCCTGCGTCAGAAACATGGAGTCTTAACCACTGGACCACCAGGGAAGTCCCTAGGTTCTCTTTAAATGAAAAATTTCCAATATACAGAAAAAATGAAAGAATAGTGTAATACTTTCCTGTATACCCACCAGTTAAATTCATCAATTGTTGATATTTAATGTTTGGGGTCTTTTGTTTTTTTGTTGGAGGCTCTGTTGTTGTTTGAGGCTTTTTTTTGTTTTGTTTTTGCTTTGCCTAAAAATATTTTTTTCTGGGGCCATTTGACGTAAAGTTGTAGGCTTTATGACGTCTTATCTCTAAACACTTCACCGTGCCTTTTTTAAAAATAAGGACATTCCCTTATATAATCACAGTGACCATTATTGCACCTCAGAAAATGAACAATACTTCCCGATTGTCTGAGTGTGTTTTGGAGCATGTTGATGGATGGTGCATGGGCTGTGAGAGAAGGGGCTTGAGAGTGACTCCCAGTGCCTAGAGAAACGGCCTTGCCGTCATCTGATAAGTCACAGCTTATCATTCAGAGCTGTGACTGTACCGTGATGTATTTAAATAGTCCCCGTGTTGGTGGAGGGGCAGGGCTGGTGGGTCTAGGGTGCTGGCAGATGCTTGAACACAGTCTGGGGTTCCAGGAAGAGGCTCGGGGTGATGTGCTCTTACCCGGTGGGGCAAGGCTGTTGGCTTCTCGGTACTTGGGGAGGGCGTGCATCTCCTGGGGAGAAGGCCGTCCTGTGCTGGAGAGCTCCTTCACATCTGGTTCCAGTCTCTTCCACACACTTCACTCGTTAGCCCCGTGAGAGGCTCCCTACTTATCCCAGGTGACAAGCAGGGCCCAGTCCCACTCCACACTCCCAAGAGCTCATGGGCAAGACAGGCATTGAAGCTGAGAATTACAGTCCACAGAGGTGGCAGACAGACTAGATCCAGCGTGTGCAGGTGTGGCCCCAAAGCCCAGTGCTGTTTTTATTTTTAATTGGAACTTGATGGCAAAATTTTAAAATTGAGCAATCTCACTTAAAATAAGATTGATCTCCAGCTTCTCTTGAAAAGAGAAGCCTGCATTCCCATAGAGCTGCAACCAGCTAGAGCAGAGCTGTGGCTGCCTCTCCAGGGAGGGCCCAGAGGACCTACATAGTCCAGTTACCACACTCCCCACCACTCCCTATCGTCTCCCCACCACCAAAGCCAAAGGCAATTGTGTTTTACCCTGTGATCACTGCTGTTTTTCTTGTTATTGATTTAAAAAGAAAGTTAATGTGTTTCTTGAACCTTTTTTTCTACTAAGAGTAGAGAGCTTGGGGGGAAATGCACATGTCTTTGAGGAAGAAGAGCATATTCCTTTAGATTTTCTGTACAGAGGTTATCTGAGTCTGAATTAAACAGCCCACCTGACTCATTCTGGCACTGCCTGGAACATAAGGGGTCTTGACTTTGTGGTCAGATGCAATAGGGAAATGGAAACTGGGGCCCTCTGGGAAGCCTTCCTGGAGGAGGTGCTGTCTGACTTGGGCTTAAAGGATGAGCAGAGATAGGAGGGAACCAAGCAATCCAGGCAGAAGGGACCACAGGGCAGTACCTGGGGAGGTCAGGGGAATGTGCCCATGTGCCAGGAGGATCTGAATTAGGATGCAGATTAAGGTGCCCTAACAGGCCGCCACTGCTGGGTCTGTTGTGGGGCCTTCTAGAGGTAGTCTGTACCTAGAAGCATCTATGTGAGATGATTACCTCCCGTTTTAGAACACTCACTTAACAGTCACCATGGAGATACTTCCACGTTAAGACATACGGGTCTTTCTTATTCTCTTTACCAGCTTATCATTCAGAGCTGTGACTGTACCATGATGTATTTAAATAGTCTCCGTGTTGGTGGGTCATTTTCAGTTTTCTTTCTCCTGCACCGATGGTGCTGAAAGGCGTCTTGTACTCACGTCCCTTGGCATCTTTGCTCAGATGTGAATGAGTCTGGAGGATGCGGCGCTGGAGGGGGGCTATGGGGACAAAGGGCATTTACAGTGTCTGTAGTGGTCTCCCCCTTTTCCACCCGTGCCATGGGCAGAATGGCTTCCCCCAGAGCAGGGCCTCTCTGCCTGGGCTCTGTAGGTTTGTGGGGCCGGGTGACTCTGCTGTGGGGGTGTCCTGTGCATGGTGGAGTACTGAGAAACATCCCTGTCGCTAGATGCCCGTAGCATCCTCCCCCATTTTAGTGACACCAAAAATGTTTCCAGGTGGGGCAGATGTCCCCTGGGGGAACAGGGAAAAACACCAGCACCCGTTGAGAACCCCGTCCCAGCGACTTTGGTGCACCCTTCTCCCGTGTACAGCACGTGGGGATCCCCTCTCCTCCCCACGGGGCCCCTGCCTGGGCCTGGGGAGAGGTGCTGGGACGGGGCCATGAATGCAGGACGGGCTGGTCACATCTGGGCCGACCCGTGCTGGCTGTGTGGCCTCAGGCCGGCAGCATGACCTCCTATGCACCTTCCTGTTTCCTCGAGACAAATAAAAGTTGCCTGTCACGTCAGGTCACTGGGAAAGGAGGTGGAGCTTGCGGGGTGGGGCGGGGCCGAGGGAGGGCGGAGCAGTGAGGGGGGCGGCCAGTGTGGCCATATCCCGGCCTTCTGTGCCTGCCCTCTGTTTTTCCGTGTTTGGGGTCTGCATCTCCTTTCCTTGAAGGATCGGTTAACGCTTGGCTGCAGGAATTCTGTCTGGGGTCCACGCTTTTCATGGCTGCCGTGTTTGGACCCTGTCACTCCTACCCGCTGCCTCAGTTCCATGGGAACCATACCCGTGTCCCTTCCCGGCCAGGCCAGGCCTCTGGGCCGGCACAGGTGCCCAGCTTTGCCCAGGGGACACACCCCTGGGGCAGGCCCACCTACACACTGTCAGGGGCCTTCCCCAGGTGGGGGTCCACTTCCTGCAGGACAGAGCAGGCTGGTCGCCAGCTGTTGACCTTGCTTTGAACTTGTTTACTGCTAAGTGAGTTCAGGGAATGACATAATGTCCAAAGTCCCTGGACTAAATTTAGGCCCTTGGAAAATAATTTCCCCTGGGTGAGTTCCAGTGCCTTGGGCTGAGAGAACCAGGCCGCAGCAGCGGGGCCTGCCTGGAATGCTCGGCCAGCTCCAAGGCCAGTTCCCGCTGTGCTCTTGGGCCAGGCAAGGGGTCAGCGTGACTCCGTGGACCCACTCTGTGGGTGACTTGCCACCTTCATGATTTCTAAGCCTGCATCTGGGCCCCCACCTCCCTCTCCACTCTGCAAAGCCCACCGTGTAGGGCAGAAAGGGCTCTGTCGCGACTTCCCTCCTGGTCCAGTGGCTAAAACTCTGTGCTCCCAGTGCAGGGGGCTGGGGTTTGATCCCTGCTCAGGGAACTAGATCCCACATGCCAGAGCTAAGACCTACACCAGCCAAAAAAATAAGTGTTTCTTTTTTTAAAAAAAGAGGTCCGTAGTTAAGAGAGAAGGAGGATAATAGTAACTGCAAAGATTTGTTAAAGCAAACTTATAATATGAACTAGAATATAAGGTTAACATGGATTTATTTTTCTTTTATTTAAATTGAGGTGAAATTCCCATAGCATGCAAGGCACCATTTTAAAGTGAGCAATTCAGTACCATTTAGCACGTTCATCATGTACAGTCACCACCTCTGTCTAGTTCCAAACTGTTCTCGTCACTCCAACAGGAAGCTTACAGCTGTCATTTCCCATTCCTCTCTCCCTGGCCTCCACCAGTCTGTGTTTTCTGTCTCTGTGGATTTGTCCTTCCTGGTCCTTTCACAGAAATGGAGTCATGTAACCTGTGTCTTTTGTTGGCTGACATCTGTCACTCAGCATCATGGTTTCACGGTTCATGCACATAGTAGCCTGGGTCGGTGCTTCGTTCCTCTTCGTGGCTGAACAATACTCCGCTGTGTGGGTGGACCACGTTGTGTTTATCTGCGTATCTGGCATCTGGGCCATCATGAGTGATGCTCCTGTGATTATTTGTCTGCAAACATCGGGTTGAAGGCTTGTGTTCTGTAGGGCTACAGCTAGAAGTAGAATCCCTGGGTCATATGGGAATTGTGTGTTTTTGAGGAGCTGCTGTTAACGTGGTCTTTAAAGGTAAAACTGGGAATACCAAAGAAATGTCAGGTTTATGGGGAGTTTGGTTCCCTGCCCTCGATGATCCCTCATTTACTCCCACATGGGATTATTTTGCCACTTGGGTCCTTTTTCCATCTTTGCATTTAATCTTCACAGCAGTTCAACAGGACAGCTGTTATCAACCTCAACTTTATGGAGGGTGGGGGGGTCTGACACAGGGAGCCCAGCTTCATAGGAACAAGCGGCAGAGGCAGCATTAGAAACCAGGTCTGGGACTTCCCTGCTGGTCCAGTGGCTAAGACTCCATGCTCCCAATGCTGGGTGCCCCGGGTTCAATCCCTGGTCAGGGAACTAGACCCCGCATGCCGCTACTAAAGATCCTGTGCACTGCAACCCTGACCTGGCACAGCCAAATAAAATATATAAATATTAAATAATTTAAAAAACCCAGTCTGTGTCTAGACCCTGTGTCCCCACCGCCCAGACACCAAGTGGTAGGAAGAGCCCAGGGGTCCCGGTGTGGGGGACCCCATGACCCTCCTGATGGCGTTATGAGAACCCAGCTCAGACCGTGGCAGGGTGTCGGGTCTCCTGGTACTGCCCTGAGTACTCAGGGCTGCTGGTTTAGGGGGAGCAGCTGGTTTGGGGGAGCAGATTCTGTGTTAACGGCACCTTCGCTGGGAGGGATATCTTAGGGCTCAGCCTCTGTGGAAGGAGGGCTACAGCTCCTTCCTGCTGCCCTGTTCCCCATCCTGTGCTCTGCCAGGCTCAAGCTCTGGAATATTGCCTGCTTCTCCCCGCCCCTTCCTCTTAATTGCTTGCTTGCTTTAAAAATTAAGCCTGGGGACTTTCCTGGTGGTTCAGTGGTTAAGACTCTGCGTTTCCAATGCAAGGAGTGCAGGTTCGATCCCCAGTCAGGGAGCTAAGATCCCATGGGCTGCACAGCATGGCTGAAAAAAAAAGAGAGAGAGAAAGAGAAAACTTAGACCTGGGAAATTTTTTCCCTCTGTTTTGCTTCTGTCTCAGAAACCCCAGAACGTAAAGCATTCTTGAATATTTTAGTGTGTTTCTTTTTTTTTTTTTTTTTACAAATCAGGGTGACATATGTTGTTGGTATCTGGAATGCAAGCAGAGCAGGGCCCTGGGCGGGATGCGGCTGCTCCTTCCATGTGCTCTGTGCCTAAGATAAGCTTCAGGTGCAACGGCTGCTCCCTCTTTCCAAAGCCGCAACCCCTCCCACAGCCGGCTAACCTGCACCTTCCTTCTGCTAACGGAACATGGTAGGGGGGGCAGGGAGACCGGTGCCCAAATGACCAGCAAGACAGGGGTTCATTAAATGTAAGTGACGGCCTGATAGAATGCTGTGCAGCCATCTTTTAGGCACTCATATTTATAGAATTTTTAAAGACGTGCAGCATTCTTCCCAAATATTGGGAGACCCCTATTTGGGGAGAATGCAGAACTAGAAGTGCCTGTAGGGAGAAACATATGGAAAAATAGGGCTAGATCCCCTAAAATGTTAGTGGCGTGGCAGGCGTGGGTGACATGAGATAATTGCTGATTTCATCCCCCAACCCTGTATTTTTTGGTTCTTGGCAATGGCAATCAGAAAAACATCCATATTACTAAGAGAAATGCTTACAAAGGGGCAGTTCCCTCTGTGAATTCCCCCGCACTCCCTAATGGAAGGAGGGAGGGGCCTGCAGCCATGATGGTTGGAGCATGCTGTGTCCACTAGAGGGCACCAGACGCACACAGCATAAAGCCTGTAGCATCTTTTACAAGGCTTCTCCTGGTACTTGGCAGGTAATAGGTGTGCAAGGGAAAGGGTCAGAGTCCCCAGTGCCAGAGTGTGGCCTGGCTGCTTAAAATGACATCCTTAAAAAATAAGAGGCTTCCCAAGCCCCCCAGCTCCTTGCAGTCCTGACAGACCGCCTGGCCTCCCAACTTACCCAGTTCCAGGTATTTTTAGTAAGTGGTTCATCTGGCTCCGTATCGCCCGTGTCTGAAAACAGCTTCTGTCGTCTTGCCTTTCCCTCAGATGCTTCCGACGAGCAGAATTCACAGTCTTCAATGGAAAACTCGATGAACAGTTCAGAGCAAGTCGAACGGCAGCCGTCTGGAGATGCGGGCCTGGCTGCAGAGACATCCACAATCTCTCAGGTACCTCGATCAAGGTCTCAGAGGGGCAGCCAGCTCGGCCAGGAGCCTGCTGGGGTGTCGGGGGTACGTTGAAAGGTGTCTTCTTGTTTTTGTTTTCTCGTTTGCTCTCTAGATGATTGGAACTGTCTGGTATTCATTGAGCAGGATCCACGAGCGTCCTCTAGCTGGTCTGGTCACTGGGCCCGCGGTAGAGGAGACACACAGGACCCCCTTGGGGTCAGTCCTTTATCCCAGCCTTAGCTTCATCACTTTGTTTATTCAGGTCCACAAAAGCACTGCCCAGTCTCTGTGACCCAAAGTCAACTTCCCTTAGAGCTGGGGAGACAGGTCTTCAGACTCCTACATGCTAGACAAACCATCCTTTGGAATCTTGCACCTGACCTCGCTCCCCGCTACTTGGTCCCCTTTCCAGGTTGTCTCTGTTGCCAGAATCTAGTCTGAATCAGACAGTGCAGATGCAGGTGGCCTTGCTAATGGGAGCAAACGTCCCTGGTTCGAATCCCAGACCCTCCACTTGACACACACACGAGCCTCAGTGTCTCTTGCTGCCACAGTGAGATCACAGGACTGTCCTGGGGCCAGAACACGGACAAGAGGAGAGAATACGGGCAGCACTCGACACAGAGCTGGGCGCAGCCGCGGCCCCAGCGTTGCCTTGGCTTCTGTTGTGAATTTTTTTTTTACTGTCCGTCCTCTGTGCTCCTCAAAGAGGTCTGAGGACTCAAGGGTATCGAAACTGCAGCTAATAAGACTGTTTCTACTTGAGTATTTTCACACCTGGGGAGAAACTGAAAACAAGTAGCCGCAGAGAAAGGGCACCAGCTTGATCTGTAGGGAGCCTTCAACCAGGCCTTCCTCAAGGGGAAGAGACTCTCAGACCTCACATCCTGGCACCCTTGGCTCCGCAACCCCCTGCCAGCCTACCCAAGACTACTCCAGGGGCCCAAAGACAGGACAGTGTTGATGAAAGACGTGTTTGCCATGGCAGAAAACCAGCCAAAACCTGAGTGTCTTGAAAGGATTTAATAAATCCGGAGTGGCAGATGCACAGCCCGGTATGCAGCTGTTAAAGTGCCTTGATCAGGTACAGATAGAGAATAAAGAAACATTCTCACAGCGTGAGACGCAGGGCCGGGCCTCCAACGGAGCGTGAGCCCATTTGATTACAATACAAATGCCACCCTCAGATAGAATTGGCAAAAGCCAGGATGGCAGCTGGCGTCTCCTGGCCTCTCGAGATGCTGAGCCACACCCCAGGAGTGTCTGGTGCTCTCCGCCGGCATCTGGAAAGTCCAGGGGTCTTCCATTCTGACACGCCCCCATCTCCACTTCCATGTTCAGGGACCCAGACCTGAAATGGGGACTCTTCCGCGCACACATAGACATGCCGCTTGTCTCCAGAGCCGCTCAGTTTGTAAGACAGAGGGTGCATGCCCTGAAGCAGAGAGCTTGACATTGACGTTCAGCCTTGCCTATGAAAAAAGAAGAAAGGTTCCCCATCCCCTTTTTCAGCCACTCCCTCCTGCTCCCTCTCTTTCACGGGACAGTTGTCCACTTTGCAGAGTCCGCTGCCAAGCTCACATACCGTCCCCACCCCATGCAAATGTTCTGTGGACGCTTGGCCTGAATGGTATCCCCCTTCCTCAGAAGGCACAGCGACCCACCTGGTCTTGTTACTTTGAGACCGAGCTTTTATCACTTTCACGAGGAAAGGGGAGGGGAAAGACAGGGGCAGTTCTTCCTGCCTTCCTGTCATATCAGCTCTCAGGGAACTTACTCACCTCGTCCATCAAGGCCTGGGGGTCTCTGTTTAGCACCTGTTGGGCCTCCACTGTGTCCTGGGCAGTAAGCTGGGTCCTAGGGAGACGGTGTGAGCCAACTGACATGGTCCCTGTCCTCACGGAGACAGGGAGGATGGATTCAGGGAGGCGGAGACACAGCCAGGAGCCAGCAGACCCAAGTGGATTGCAGTTCGAGCTGTAGGAGAGCGGGAGCAGGGTGATGCAAAAAAGCCCTCCTAGATGGTGCGGGCGGGGAGGAGTGAGATGAGCGCGGGAGAGAAAAGGGCAGACAGACCAGGAGACAGAGGCCAGCCTGAGGAGCGGCAGGGGAGGCCAGGGAGGCTGGAGCCAGGCGGACAGGATGGGGGAGGAAGGAGGGGAGGGAGAGGGGCCTTCTCGGCCTGATGAGGAGCTGGGATTTTGTTCCGAGATCAGTGTTATGCTCTGTATGATCTCTGTTTTGAAACTATCTCTTGAGCTCTGCTGAAAGCTGGGTGGGGCGGCCACGGCTGCTGCTCCAGCCATACAAGGGACGGAGGCTCAGGTGTGGAGGGGGTGGCTGGCAAGGGCAGCCGTGGGTGGGCCGAGGGTCTCTGGAGATGGAGTTAGGCGTGGTGAGAAGGGAGGACTCCAGGGTGCTGTCCAGCTGTATCCTAGGCAGATGGCAGGGCCATCGCCAGCCTTGGGAGCGCTGGTTAGGATGGGCCACCTTAGGAGCTGGACTCGGGGGATGGGTTAGTTTGGAGCTGGCTGGGATGATAGAGTGAGAAAGTCGAGGGAGAAGTAGGTGAGTGAGTGTCAAACTTTGTGTGTGTGTGTGTGTGAGTGCTGGAATTTCTTGGGAATTTGGTGGCATTACAGACCCTTCCCCCAGAATAACCAACGTGTATGCATTCCATAAACGTCTGCCCCAGGCACCTGTGCTGAGCCCTGGATGAGCTAGCTGTTGTCAACACAGCCAGGTTAGTCTAACCTTTGATCTTGGAGAGTAAACTTAAAACCGCGTACATAATTACCCTGCAGTTAGTGAGCAATTGGAAGACACGGGTGACTTGGCAGACATAGGAGTAGCTCCGGTGTGTGGCTCCCAGTGGGTCCGTGAACCCTTTGAGTCCATGCCAGGGCCACGGGGTCAGAACCTCAGATGCCCACCTTCGACTTGTAGCCTCCCAGCTGACTCGAGTTGCTCTCCCGGGGTGTCAACCTGCGTTTCTCTTTTCTTCCTCTTCCCCCACCTCCCAACCCCAAGGATCTGGAAGGAGTGCCACCCTCCAAAAAGATGAAACTGGAGACTTCGCAACAGAACTCCGAGGAGATGTAGACGCCGAGGTCAGTCCTCTGATCCACGTCTCGCGGGAGATCCATCAGCAGGCTTAGTTGTTGAACAACCTCACCCGAGCAGATCCCTGTCGGGTGCAAAGGGAACTACTAACTTAACAAGTTTACCAAGTGCAAATCCAAGAAAACCTAGAACGGCGTAACTTCTCAGACACTGAAGAACTTTCTGCTGTGAAGCAAAACACTCGAATCTTGAAGTGACTTTCCTGGGGAAGGCGAGGTCGGCAGCTCAGGAGCGTCTGGACACTGTCTCTGAAGCCAAGATTACATTTGTGTTGCTGCTGTATTTTTTTTTTTTCCTCCCCACTCCTCTATTTAATGATATAAGCTATTTGAGGGTGGTACTGATCAGGAATTCGCTTTTCATCGGGGCTTTTCACTGTTCAACCGATATTCCTTCCGCTTTCTTTTTTTGTGCCTTGTGCCCTTGAGGTAACCTCTGGCATGTTTTCCTGGTTGTTTTGCATCTCCCCTTACAAGTGCCCTCTTGGTTCAGTTCAGGCAGCCATTGCTCCGGTCCTCGAGTCTTTCTCCTCTCTGCCCCAGGACTTCAGCTGGAGTGGACCAGGCAGGGAGAAGGAGACTTTGAGGCCGCAGAAGAGCAGGACCTCCCTGGCCATCTGGTTTCTAGGTGCAGCTGGGAGGCTGCAGGATACACCCTGAGCCCTGGTTGGGGACAGTGCTAGCCTCCAGGGTCCGAGGAGTCTCAAATGTCTGGGCCTTGTCCCCGGGCTTGCTTGAGGCATCTGAACTGGTGTTTCCAAGCAACAGCTGCCCAGAGGGACATAAAGAGCCCTTGGATTGTTCTGGCACTTCCCCCCTCAGCCCCTCCCCACCATGTGGCAACCTCCCACACCTCCGAAGACGGACTGGCTCCTGTGGCTGATGGCAGGATGGTCTCCTTAAGACGGTAAAGGGCCGGAGGAGGCTGGGAGCAGACGGCAGGAATAGCTGGTGCTGAACTTTCTCCCACAGGATGTCGCTTGGATTTCAAATCCACAGTCACCTGCTTCCCTGGTCTGCCTCCCCAGCTCCACCTGGCTCCACCTGTGGCGGAGGTGAGGCTGCAGTCGGCTGAGAGCTAGAGTCCACTGGCTTTCTGCACACTGTTCCGACTCCTGGAGCCAGCAGTTGGATCGCGTCTCTTTCCCAGGATGCTCTGAGGGTCCCCACGGGGGAGCAGGCCTTAAGGGTTGGAACTTGAAGGCCAGAAATGAGGCCCCCGAGAAACTGGAGAGCTTTGCACTCCTCCAGAAAGGGGGCCCTGGGGTCCCTCTCCCGCCTGCATCCCCTGCCTGCACTGGGACAGCTTCCTGTCACTAAAACGGAGAAGCACCTCTTCTCCCCACGCCCCCCACCTTGGATGAACTGCCTCACTGTTTGGTTCTGAGGCCTGGTTTGCTCTTAATTCCTATACCGACTCCTCAGACCCTTAACCCTTCTCCTGAGCTTTCTTTACTGCACTGGAGTTCCAACTCCCTTTGAGTTGTGTGAGGGGGGAGGGGGAGGGTTCCGGGTTTTGTTGTTGTTTTTTTTTTCCTGTTTGTTCATTCGTTTTGTTTCTGTTTCGGCCAATTGGTGCATATATTCAAGTACCACCTTTCACGTGTGGATCTCTCTCCTGACCACCATGGGCAGTGTCTGCCAGACTCCATTTTCTAAGTGTTTCTGAGGGTGAGGCTCTTCTTTGTTTTTGAAGGGAGCCAATCTATTTCCTGCACTTCAAGAAGAATCAAAATGTTCCTGAATTTCAAATACCTCATGCAAACATGTCTCCTGAAGCAAGGGAAGGGAAAAAAAACACAGATACACATACAAACTTTGAAAATGGTCATGTTGAAGTTAGCGATGCCGAAAGGTTTCTGTCTTAAAAAAATCCTTATCAATTTTGCCCCTCAGGCAGTCAGTTCTGCGGAGAACTGTGTTCTGTGTTACCTCTCAGCGTATCTCAAGGCGGCTTTACCTCCAGATCCTATAGAGTTAGAATTAACTTCCTTTCTTTGCAGCAAAACTCCATTTGGATGAAAGATGAATCTGGATATCTATTTCCTCCTCTTTATTTTTTTTGGGAAACGAGAGGTGACAAGCAAGACAGCCGAAGACGAATCACAACACAGGCATCCGTGGAAACAGCAGGGGCCCCTCGACAGGCAAGGGGGGCGGACATGGTTGAGGGTGAACAAAGGAGGACGCCCGGGATACGAGGCTGTCATTAGTTTTTCTCTGAAGTGCCTGAAGGTAGGAAACGGGCCAGGGGTCCGGGCCGACTGGGCCCCGCCACGGCCACGCCAGGCAGAGCGGCCAGCGGCCCTGCGCCCCCATCCACGCCGGCCAGGAAGGCCTTCCATGCGGGATGGCGAGACTGCAAAAACCCACATGTGCTTCCTTCCCCGATGCGGCCCGCTCCTCGGGGCCGCCACCCTTGCCCACGCTGTCCTGCACCCCTTGCCCCCACTCCCACCACGGAATCTAAGACCTTTCAGCCGGCCGAGCCAGAGGCGGGGGTCCTAAGCGAATGCCTTCCACCAACACCAGGCCCCGCAGCCTAAAGGGCTCCCAGGGCAAACTTAACTCCCCGCGAAACTTGAAGTTGGGGGTGCTGCGGTTACACATTCCACAAAGTGCTGGCACTTACACCCATAACCCGAAGGCGGAAGACTGACTCACAGGTGGTGACCTCCCATTACCAACGATGTCATGGTTTGGAATGTTCCATTATCAGCCAAGGACCTGCTTAGAGATATAAAGACCTTTTTATTCACCGTTACCTAATTGTTTTTTTTTTCTTACGATTTTTTTTTTTTTTTTTGGGTTGTTGTACAGCAGTATAATTTTTCACTTATTTATTCCATCAGTAGATATGGTTTGTACAATGTACAATGGTTCCATTTCAGAAAATAAAAGAAAAATTCAAATCATGAACACCATGTGATTTTGGAGCGTTATGGTAAAGAGTACAATCCTGTGAGATTTTACTCACAGAGTGGGCTGCTCTGGTGTCTCCAGTGTGGCCCTGACTGTATACAACTTGAACGCCAGGACTGCGGCCTCCCACATGCTGTGGGCGGGTATTGTCGACCACCTTGTTGGGAGCCTGAGTTGGTAGCCAGTTAGAACCCTGGTATAAATTACAGCCAGGCCATCTGCCCCCCATCTTGCGTCCTGGCAGTGTCCCTGGTTTCAGGAGGCTCTGGCCCATGGCAGGGGCTCAGGGGTCGATTCTTCGGTGACTTGAAGCTCTGTCTTGACTTGCCTTAACAGCTAGTGACTCATGGTCAGGCTGGATCCAGAACCGCCCAGGGCCTTTCCCCCCCCCCCAACTCAGGCTCTTGCTCGCTCTCCAGCTCGGCCTCCCTCCTCCAGTGGACTGTTTCCTTTCTTCTCTGTCCAGTCTGTCTCTCCTGCCTGAAACCTGGCCCTAGGTGAACCACCAGCTAGGGGCAGAAGGGGTGGGATGATTGTTCTAGCAGTCATGTGCTAAGTCACCCGTGTTGACTGACCTGGAGGCCTGGAGGCAAACGTTCTCCTTTTTGTTTTGTCTGACTTTCCTCCCCACCCTGTTCCTTTTTAAGGTGTTCCAGTGTTTTTACCAGGATTGGTTGCTCAGTGAAATAAACTCCTGATATGGAAAGTTCATCCTGACAAAACATAAATCATAGGGACGTTGTTTGCTTAACCAAAAAAAAAAAAAAGTGCCTTAGCGGGCACACTTTCACTCTGGTGTTCCTGAGTTTTGTTCCCTGGGTCTCCAACTCTGGCTGAAGGTCCCTTCCTTCCAGACTCATCTCTGGATCTCTCCCCTTCCCTCTGCCATTCTTGTCTCCAGGTCCCTGGGTCTCTTGTCTCAGACATTCTACTTTATCTTCTCTGTCTCAGCTTCCCCGTCTCTGTGGAGCTTTCTGACTTCCTCTCATCTCCCTTCATCAAGGAGCAGTCATGCCCGAGGGCTGGAAATTTGGACTTTACAGGCATCACTTGAGCACCGTCTGTGTACTGAGCCCTGGGCAGCATTGACTCCCACTTGACCCTTTCTCTCTAGGCAGATAAGCTGGTACACTAGGATTCTGGGGACAGTTTGGAATTGGGGAGAGGTGCATTTTGATGGCAGGCATCAGGGAGACTCCTAGGATGGTGGAGGAAGCCCAGGCATAGGCCTAAAGAGTTCATTTTGCCTCAAGGATGTTAAGAAGTGGCAGGAGGTTTCTGAGCCAGGGCCCTGCTGGACTGGGGGCGGTGTTGCTAGTGAATGGCATGGACTGGAAAAAGCTAGACAGGAGGTGGGGGAAGGGCAACTATGGAGCTAGACTGTAGGTGAAGCAGGAGGCGAGGAGTTGGCAAGAAGGCCCATGTACCCCCAGGCGATGTGAAGGCAACAGGCACTGCAGCCAGGTGAGGTGGGAGCAAGTTTGAGGAGGGGAAGGCAGGCAGACAAAGCTCTGGTCCAGGTCCAAGTCTGAACCGCGACAAATGTCACAGAAGTCCGCGGTTGGGCTGAGGAGGGATTTGAATTCCTAACGCCCAAGTTTATCCCTCACCTGCCCCTTGAGGAATGCCTATTTTCCTCCAGAGGCTCATTGGAGACGCTGGCTGCCTTTGCCAGTTGCATTCCCCTCTTCTTCCAGTAGGGGTCCCCCTCACCCACTCTCAGCCCCAAGGGTGGCTGGGCTATCTGGGTCCCTCTCCCTGGCAACAGCAGTTGGCTCAAGGATGATCACGTGGCCCAATGAGAGTCAGCCCTGGAATTTTTGTGGGACCTGTAGGGAAACACTTCCCCTAGAGTGTTGGCTGGAGTTGTTAAGTGGAGCTGTTGGGGCCACCTTCACTCCAAGGTGGGGAGAAGCCTGCCTGAGAATGAAGCCGAGACAGGAGAGAATTGAAAGATGGTGAGTGTGAGCTTCCTGAAAGCACCACTTGGACCCAAAGTGTTAATCACTCAGTCGTGTCCAACTCTCTGTAACCTAATGGACTGTCGCCCACCAGGCTTCTCTGGAATTCTCTGGAATTCCTCCTGGAATTCTCCAGGCCAGAATACTGGAGTAGGTTGCCATTTCCTTCTCCAGGGGATCCTCCCAACCCAGGGCTTGAACCCAGGTCTCCCACATTGCAGGCAGACTCTTTACTGACTGAACCACCAAAGGAAGTCAGCAGCTGGCCCTGAAACCAGCCCTCCTGAACTTTTCAAGTTCTTGAGCCAGTAAATGCCTGCGATTGTTTAGGTTAGCTTTCCCTTGGTCTTTCCCCACCTGAGCCCCCACCCCTCCATCCAAGGGCTTGGAGACAAATCCAGAATGAGGGATGGCTGTTGAGATGGTTGCTCTGACCCTGACTGTTTTTCTCTTGGAAGGACCGTCTCTTTCCTCCAGACTTTGTTTTTTCAATGCTCCCATGTGACAGGAACTTGGAAGTTTCACAGCTGAGCACAAGGAAATAGAGGCTAACATAGACCTGATTTGGACTTTGGAAGCAGGCTTTTCTAGAATCCTCAGAGCTCCAGCACTTCAGAGCTGTGTGACCTCAAGTAAGTATCTTAACCTCTCTGGGCCCCAGCGTCTTCATCTGTAAAATGGAAAGAATAATGGTGCTTCCTCAGGTTGTTGTGAGGATTAATATATGTAAATTACCGAATACACGTAAAGTGCTCCAGACAAGCCCTGAAAGTGAACACGTTAGTTGCTCTGTGGTGTCTGACTCTGGACTCATGAACTGTAGCCCGCCAGGCTTCTCTGTCCATGGAATTCTTTAGGCCAGAATACAGGAGTGGGTTGCCATTCCCTTCTCCAGGGTATCTTCCTGACCAAGGGATCAAACCCAGGTCTCCCGTGTTGAAGGCAGATTCTTTACTGTCTGAGCCACAAGGGAAGCCCATGGCACATAGTAAATCTCAATAAATATCGACTACTGTTGTTGCTGCTCTTATTATTGTAGTTATTATCCTCCAGCTGCTAGACCATGAAGCTCCAGGAAAGGCAGAATTGCCCAGCCCCAGCTGCTTTCGGCTTGTCCTCTGAGTTACACTTTGCTCCCTGAAGACTCGCCTCTCCCCCAAACGAGACTAACACTGGAGTTATCCACCCAGCTCGCCCCTGATGATCTAGAGCCTGAGTGGTGCCTTGTGGAATGACTAGAACCCCACCAGGAAACAGGCAAAGGGAAGACATTCCTGGCCAAGGCAAGGGCTTGAGTAAAGAGCTGGAGGTGTGACGATGCATCCCCGCTGTGAGCGTTGGCGGCCCTGTATGTCAGGCCCAAGAGGGATCTTCAGGCAGAGGAAGAGCTCACTGGAGGCTCATTTTTCCAGCATCTCTCCTTCATCATTGCTTTCCCTCTACAGGCCCTGGGGGAAAAGGCCTCTAGAAGGCAAGCACCCGGATGTGGTACCAGGCCTTTTGTTCCTGTCTCCCTCTAGAGTACCCCTGGGGCAGACACTTGTGCCCATGGATGCCCTGGGTGACTTGGAGTCAGTGGCTTTCTCTCTTTAGACTTGACCAGAGATAACAATCTGCTTTGCATCAAAGAATCTCAAGAGACTCTTAAACTCCGCTTTTCTCCCTCAGGGCTCTTTCAAAGTATGAGCTCATTTGACCTCTTTGTCACCCTAAATGGTAGAGCAGGGATCAGCCTCCCCATCATACAGATGAGAAAACTGTGGCCAGGGAAGTGACTGAACAGGGTCCTGCAGGTACTCAGTGAAGAAGGCTGTGGAACCCAGCCTGTCTCCCACTAGACCCAGGGTCAGCAGATCCAGCCTGCCAGCTGTTATTGTAAATAAAGTTTTATTGGCACACAGCTATGCTCATTCACTTACATATTGTCCCTGACTGCTTTCACAATTGGGAGAAGGCAATGGCACCCCA
>SJYT01033704.1:159150-170007 GCA_006410635.1 Cephalophus harveyi
ACATGGAAACAACCTAGATGTCCATCAGCAGATGAATGGATAAGAAAGCTGTGGTACATATACACAATGGAATATTACTCAGCCATTAAAAAGAATTCATTTGAATCAGTTCTAATGAGATGGATGAAACTGGAACCTATTATACAGAGTGAAGTAAGCCAGAAAGAAAAACACCAATACAGTATACTGACACATATATATGGAATTTAGAAAGATGGCAGTGATGACCCTGTATGTGAGACAGCAAAAGAGACACAAATGTATAGAAAGGACTTTTGGACTCTGTGGGAGAGGGAGAGGGTGGGATGATTTGGGAGAATGGCATTGAAACATGTATACTATCATGTAAGAACGAAGCACAAGCCTATGTTCGATACAGGATACAGGATGCTTGGGGCTGGTGCACGGGGATGATCCAGAGAGATGATGTGGGGTGGGAGGTGGAAGGGGGATTCGGGATTGGGAGCTAATATACACCCATGGTGGATTCATGTCAATGTATGGCAAAACCAATATGGTATTGTAAAGTAAAATAAAGTAAAAATAAAATTAAAAAAAAAAAAAACTCAATAGTCAGAAAACGAAAAAAAAAAAAAAAGAAAGTAATGTTAACTCGATAGACCCCCTGAAAGGGTCTTGGGGAATTGCTGAGGTCCATGGAGCATATTTTAAGAACTGCTGCCTTGTGGACTTCCTGCTGGCTCCCACTGCTTCTAGTTCTTACATTATGGCACTCACCACAAAGGACCGTCATTCTCCTTTTTCATGTTTTCTGTATCACACTGGGAACCCTGTGGACAAAGACTGTATCTTATTTGCTAAAAAGACTTTATATCTGCAGAGAGAGGTCTCTGCAGATCTTAGAAAGAATCTGGGACATGTTAAGTAAATAATAATTGGGCAAATTAGAAATTTCTCATAAATTTTCCCTTGTCATCCCATTTGGTAGTACGAAAACTGGGCTGAGGGCCTGGATCACTGACAACACCTCTTCTTCTCAACATTTCTTTTCACTAAGTTAATCTTAATTATTAGCCCTCATGCCTAGCCTCACTCTTATTATTTACTTTTCATTTACTTTTATTTACTTTTAATTATTAATCACACGGGAAATATTTAATAAATGATTATTGAATACAAGCTATTCCCTATAATGTTTGTTTCTTTCCTGTTCACATTTCTTCCCCCAAAGGATGTTTATGTGTATGTGTCTGAATGTGGTAGGGAAATAGTTTAAGAAGGTCAAGCTCTAAGTTCTCTTTGAACTGTGGGAGACAAAAGAAACTTTTCAAAAGTTGGGCCTTGGCTCAGAAATAGTCTTCCCACAGTCTGCAAGAAATCTCTCTCTGGGAATTTACTGGCCATATCACAATATTCATCTACTCCATCTGGCTGAGGACATGTCACTGGGACAGGGAATAATTATTTTTAGAGTGCTGAGTGAAGGATAAAAATGGAAAAGAGAAACTCTACTTTGGCAACCAATTTCAGGTCCTAAAATATTTTTGCTTTATTTTTGTACATAAGCCCAGCAGTTTCCTAATAGATTCATGATAAGTTAGAGAGTGAATGATGCTACAGTGTTTATGTAGAGCTTGGAAAGAACCTTCATTAATTAGGAATTCAATATTTCCTTTCAAGCACATAGAATTTTCATTGTTGGTGGTTTTGAAGGTCAGAATCTGGATATTTATGCTCTAAACTGATCACTTTAAAAACAAGTGATTTAATCAATTTTAATTTTCTTCCTTTATTGGAAAAACCTTCAGATATCTGATTTTCCTTGTTTTTAAATTGCAAAGTACAGTTTATGGGCCACAGTTCATTTATTTAACAGCTATTTGTTGAATGACTACTATGTGCCGAGAATAGTTTTGGGCTCTTAGGATATATTAGTGAACAAAAAAGGATCCAGCCTTCATCCTAGCCGGGAGAGGCAGCATAAATAAAAAAGAAGTTTAAATAATAAATCAGTAAACAGTGCCATATACTAAAAAGGGATAAGTACTTTGGGAAAATTAAAAAAGTTAGGCAGGGAGGAGGGCCAGGGGGAGGGAGAGAACACCATATTGACAGCATAAAGTTTTAGCGTTTTACAGAAGTTACTGAAATTTGGGAACTGTGTCTCATTTAAATCTGTCCATAGCGTTCTATCTAATAAATTTAGAAATACATACAAAAAGAACAGGCAACATCAGTAAAAAATGGAATAAATTCCTCCAAGAATTCTCTCCTCCATAAAAGGAGAGGAGAATAATATAAAAAATTGTCAGAATCAGCTTGGATAATGATGGATGTGCATCATGAGAAAACAATCATGTCACTTAAAAAAATTTTAAAGATAGGTAGACAATGTATTGGGAGAAGACAATGGCACCCCACTCCGGTACTCTTGCCTGGAGAATCCCATGGATGGAGGAGCCTGGTAGGCTGCAGTCCATGGGGTCACTAAGAGTTGGACATGACTGAGCGACTTCACTTTCACTTTTCACTTTCATGCATTGAAGAAGGAAATGGCAACCCACTCCAGTGTTCTTGCCTGGAGAATCCCAGGGATGGGGGAGCCTGGTGGGCTGCTGTCTATGGGGTCGCACAGAGTCGGACACGACTGAAGTGACTTAGCAGCAGCAGCAGCAGCAGACAATGTATTGTCAATTAACATTTTTAAATAAAATATGTATTTATGTGGCTACATTGGGTCTTAATGGCAGCACATGGGATCTTTAGTTGCATCATGCGAAACTTTAGTTACAGCTTGTGGGAGCTAGTTCCCTGACCAGGGACCAAACCTGGGCTCCTGCAGCAGGAGCATGGAGTCTCAGCCACTGGACCACTAGGGAAGTCCTCATGTCACTTTTTAAAGTCTGTTGGTGATTAGTCATTGCATATCTCTTATTCAGTTCATTCACAGACAGCAAAGACTGTAACTGTGTTAACTTCTTGTCTCCCAGTGATAAATCCATGTGACGTTAAAAAAAAAAAAAGGATAATTGAGAATTGGCCAACAAAATGAAAGTGTAGCTAATAAATGAGAAGTGATAATGGCAGACGTGAATTCAAACTGTCTGTAGTTGTGGTACATGAACTCTTAGTTGTAGCATGTGGCATCGATGTAGTTCCATGACCAGGGATTGAACCCAGGCCACTTTGCATTAAGAGCATGGAGTCTTAGCCACTGGACCACCAGTGTGTATGCTTAGTTGCTAAGTTGTATCTGACTCTTTGCGATGCTAAGTACTGTAGCCCACTAGGCTCCCCTGCCCATAGAATTTTCCAGGCAAGAATATTGCAGTGGGTTGCCTTTTCCTTTTCCAGGAGATCTTCCCCGCCCAGGGACTGAACCCACATCTCCTGAGTCTCATGCATTGCTGGTAGGTTCTTTACCCAATGTGCCACCTGAGAAGGTTTGGACCACCAGGGAAGTACTTAATTCATAAAAATTTTAAAGTTTGTATATTAGAAAAGAACATGCTGCTGCTGCTAAGTCACTTCAGTCGTGTCCGACTCTGTGTGACCCCATAGACGGCAGCCCACCAGGCTCCCCCGTCCCTGGGATCCTCCAGGCAAGAACACTGGAGTGGGTTGCCATTTCCTTCTCCAATGCATGAAAGTGAAAAGTGAAAGTGAAGTCGCTCAGTCGTATCCGACTCTTAGCGACCCCATGGACTGCAGCCCACCAGGCTCCTCCATCCATGGGATTTTCCAGGCAAGAGTACTGGAGTGGGGTGCCATTGCCCTCTCCGAGAAAAGAACATATATGAAATTAAATGGCAAAGTACAGGCTGAGAAGACATATTTATAACACCTGACACAACAAAGCAGTTAATATTCAGGACACAGTGCCTTAGTTACCATGTCAGCAGGCTTTGGAGCTGGCAGACCGTCATCCAAATCCTAACTTCATTACTTACTACCTACCCTGGGCAAGTTAATTAGTCTTTGCTTGAGTTTCCCAGATGGCTCAGTGGTAAAGAGTCTGCCTAACGATGCAGGAGATATGGGTTCGATCCCATGGTCAGGGAGATTCCCTGGAAGAAGAAATGACGACCCATTCCAGTATTCTTGCCTGAAAAGTCCCATGGACAGAGAAGCCTGGGGGGCCACAGTCTGTGGGCTTGCAAAGAGTCAGACACAACTGAGCACGCGTGCCAGGTTTCTCATCTGGAGATGAGTATAATAATAGTACTTACTTCACAGAGTTGTTGAGAAGATAAAACAAGATAATGCATGTACAGCACTTAGCACACTGCCTTGCTGTGCTTATTATTTTTGTACTACACAAAGACTGTTATAAATCAATAAGAAAAGAATAATGAATCTAAAGAATAGAAAATGGGTGAAAATAAAGAGCAGTTCCTAAAGAAGAAAAATAATTGCTCAATGCTGTAAATAACCAAAGCAGTGCAAATTAAAATAACAATCATCAACAAATTCGATGCCCAGAGTTGGTAAGAGCTTAGGAAATGTACACTAATGGGAGTGAAAATTGATACATCCTTTCTAGAGGGCAATTTAGCAGTTTGATGAAGCAATTTTAGGAAGTTATTCTAATAAATAGGTATGCAAGGATATATGCATGAGGATGCTTATTATAACATTTATAGTTTTTAATACAGAAAATTTGTAAACAACCTTAATGTCCATCTGTTGAGGGTTTGAAATGAATAAAAGTTATGAAATGTCTTATAATGTAATACAATGCAGCCAATAAAAATAATGATGAAAACGGGTACCACCCTTGTTCCAGCAATCATTATTTCCTGCTTGGATTCCTCCTTGCCTGTAGTCTCTCCCTCTCAACTCATTCTCTACAGGCCTGCCAAAAGCAATCTAATCATGTCACTCCTTTGCTCAATCCTCTCATGGCTGCTCAATGTAAAACACTCTAAAAGCCTCCGAGGCAAGCCTCATCTCTTTCTTCCCTTCATACTCCAATAACAGGACTCAACATGCTTCTCAGTTGGTTTTTGTACTGTATTCTCCCTAAGGATTTAGTATTTCTCTGAGCCTTCTTTTTTTTTTTTTTTTTTAATTCTTTGGTATTCCCATTTCCTATTCTTTTTTTTTTTTGGAACATTTCCTATTCTTTTTTAAAAAATTATTTATTATTTTTGGCAGCACTTGGTCTTAGTTGCAGTGCATAGCCTCTTCTTTGCTGTGTGGGCCTTCTCTAGTTGCTGCTCCGGCTTAGTTGCTTTGGGGCATGCGGGATGCTCATTCCCGGACCAGGGATCCAATTTCTGTCTCCTGTATTGGCAGGCAGATTCTCAAGCACTGGACCACCAGGTAAGTCCCCACTGAGCCACTTTGGTTAGAATCATCTGATTCTGTCTTCTAATGAAATCCTTCAAGTGAAGGATTTCAGTACGCCACCCAAGGCGTACTTCTTCTCTGGAGCTCTTACATGAATGTTATTAAATGTTGTTTATGTGTGCGTGCTCACTCGTGTCCAACTCCTTGCTACTCCATGGACTGTAACCCGCCAGGCTCCTCTGTCCATGGAATTTCCCAGGCAAGAATCCTGGAAAGGGCTGCCATTTCCTCCTCCAGGGGATCTTCCCCACCCACGGTTCCCACTGAGTCTCTTGCAAGGGCAGGCAAATTCTTTACCACTACTGCCACCTGGGAAGCCGGTTATTTATGCGATTATCTGTTTAATAAATGTCTCTTTGAGCTTGCCAGGAGGTGCTAGTGGTAAAGAGTCCTCCTCCCAATCCAGGAGACACAGGTGAGGCAGGTTCCATCCCTGGGTGGGGAAGATCCCCTGGAGGAGGGCCTGGCAACCCACTCCAGTATTCTTGCCTGAAAAATCCCATGAACGGAGGAGCCTACCCGGTTGCAGTCCATGGGATCGCAAAAAAAGTAGGACATGACTGAGTGAGCACTGGCCACACCCTTAAAGGTAAAATCCCAAGATGACAAAAATGATCTGTTTAACCACTTTACCCATTGTAGCCAGCCTGGCTCCTGACATAGCTGCTCCAAGCATTCACTGAATGAATAAATGAATGAATGAAAAGCAAGTTAGAAAATACACAATGTGGGTCCAATTTGGTAAAAGATCAAAGACTTGTGTGGCAGGTGCTTGCTCAGTCGTGTCTGATTCTTAGGTCCCATGTCTGTAGATTTCCAGGCTCTCCTGTCCATAGGATTGCCCAGGCAAGAATACTGGAGTGGGTTGCCATTTCCTCCTTCAGGGCATCTTGACAACCCAGGGATCGAACCCGCGTCACCTGCATCTCCTGCATTGGCAGGCGGATCCTTTACCGCGGAGTCCCTTGGGAAGCCGTTTGGATTCTTGACCACTGAATTACCTGGAAAGCCCTTCGTGTGGCCAGTATCAGAAACAGACCACCTCCGGCAGGCCCGTGCTGGCCAGGCCTTTCCCTGAAGAGCAGAGAAGGGGAAGGAGAGAATCCCGGGTGGAGGGACTAGGCGGCGGGAGCTTGCCGGGAAGCACGGAGCTGGGCGGGACTAGCTGCCTCTCCGGCTCCAGCACCTCCGGCAGAAAGAGACTGCAGGAGGAGGGGGGCCAGTCTCCTGCGGACCACCCAAGGCGTAGGGGTCGGGAAGCCGCAGGGCCAGGCAGGCTCATCTGGAGCATCAGATTCCAAGTTACGGAGTGGTGGTCTTGAGGATGCGCTCACCCCGGGTTGCGGAGCGGGGCGGATCTCAGAGCCCAAGAGGAGTTTTCCCGCAGGGCGGCGTCCGGGCGCGCCCTAGAGGGCGTCGTGGGGAAGCGGTGGGAGAGCGCGACTTCTCCGGGGACCGTGCTTGAGGAGGACGGCCCCCTGTGGGGACTGCATCCACATGGCGGGATCTCTCGGAGTGTGTGTGGGTGGGGGTACTTGTTCTGAGACTGCACCTTGGCTGTGTGGTTCCTGGAGGCGGCGTGGGGGTGGGTAGCCACGCTGCTGCCTCTTCTGTCACTTCCTGACTTGTAAGCTCTGTCCTCTAGGATGTCGGATTCTTCTGCCCACTTGATTCCTGAAGGCGGACTCCCACCCTCCACATCACCACATCCATCCCAGAAGACACCAGGCCAGCTTTATTCCTGCTTCTGGGCAGAGGACTCCTTATTTCCCCTCTCAGCTCCAGATTTCATGTTTGCACTGAGAAGCCCTACCACTCCCACTTGACACATGTCTCCTTGGCTCCTGGCAGGACCCCTAAGTCCTGGAACAGTCTTCTTTAACATCCCTCAGGAGCCCAATAAACATACTCTGAAGGAATGAATTCGTCCATTTATTCAACTTTTCCATGTGCAAGAGCTTCTTGGATGGAGTGTCATGGAAGCTCTTAAGGGAGAAAAGGCTGGGGCGGGACATGCATAAAACCTAGGTTTAAAGTCTTTGTTTAGTTTTGTTTAGGTTTTGTTTTAACGTTGGGTAAAGAGGAGCTTCCTACTTCCTACTTTTGCATTCCAGTCCCCTATAATGAAAAGAACATCTTTTTGGGGTGTTAGTTCTAAAAGGTCTTGTAGGTCTTCATAGAACTGTTCAACTTCAGCTTCATCAGCACTGGTTGGGGCATAGACTTGGATTACTGTGATATTGAATTGTTTGCCTTGGAAACGAACAGAGATCGTTCTGTCGTTTTTGAGATTGCATCCAAGTACTGCATTTTGGACTCTTTTGTTGACCATGATGGCTACTCCATTTCTTCTGAGGGATTCCTGCACGCAGTAGTAGATATAATGGGCATCTGAGCTAAATTCACCCATTCCAGTCCATTTTAGTTCTCTGATTCCTAGAATGTCGACGTTCACTCTTGCCATCTCCTGTTTGACCACTTCCAATTTGCCTTGATTCATGGACCTAACATTCCAGGTTCCTATGCAATATTGCTCTTTACAGCATCGGACCTTGCTTCTATCACCAGTCACATCCACAACTGGGTATTGTTTTTGCTTTGGCTCCATCCCTTCATAATCACAATGGTATGATCACTCACTTAGAGCCAGACATCCTAGAATGTGAAGTCAAGTGGGCCTTAGAAAGCATCACTATGAACAAAGCTAGTGGAGGTGATGGAATTCCAGTTGAGCTGTTTCAAACCCTGAAAGATGATGCTGTGAAAGCACTGCACTCAATATGCCAGCAAATTTGGAAAACTCAGCAGTGGCCAGAAGACTGGAAAAGGTCAGTTTTCATTCCAATCCCAAAGAAAGGCAATGCAAAAGAATGCTCAAACTACCGCACAATTGCACTCATCTCACATGCTAGTAAAGTAATGCTCAAAATTCTCCAAGCCAGACTTCAGCAATACGTGAACCGTGAACTTAGGCTCCATCCCTTCATTCTTTCTGGAGTTATTTCTCCACTGATCTCCAGTAGCATATGGGGCACCTACTGACCTGGGGAATTCCTCTTTCCGTATCCTATCATTTTACCTTTTCATACTGTTCATGGGGTTCTCAGGGCAAGAATGCTGAAGTGGTTTGCCATTCCCTTCTCCAATGGACCACATTGTGTTAGACCTCTCCACCATGCCTGCCTGCCTTGGGTGGCCCCACAAGGCATGGTTTAGTTTCATTGAGTTAGACGAGGCTGTGTTCCTAGTGTGATACATACAACATCACACACTAAAAGGGAGAAATACTATATGTGAAACAATTTAGGCAGCTAATTGATCACAGATCATGAGAAAATGATCACTTGTTCATAAACAACAGAGTCGAGGATGCACATGATTCATTAATTAGTGACTTGCAAGGGTATAAGAGTGCAGGCCCCCCAAAAGGCTCATCCAAGTGTACAGTCAGTTATAAGACAAGGTTCAGTTCAGTTCAGTCACTCAGACATTTCCAACTCTGTGACCCCATGGACTGCAGCATGCCAGGCATCCCCATCCATCACCAACTCCGGAAGCTCGCTCAAACTCATGTCCATCGAGTTGGTGATATCATCTAACCATCTCATCCTCTGTTGTCCCTTTCTTGCCCTGACTTTAATCTTTCCCAGCATCAGAGTCTTTTCTAATGAGTTAGTTCTTCGCATAAGGTGGCCAACGTATTGGAGCTTCACCTTTAGCATCTGTCCTTACAATGAATATTCAGGATTGATTTACTTCAGCATTGACTGGTTTGATCTCCTTGCAATCCAAGGGACTTTAAGAGCCTTCTCCAACACCACAGTTCAAAAGCATCAATTCTTCAGAATGCCAAAGAATTGATAAGGCAGGGTAGTTACTGGCTACCTGTGAACATGTTAGTCACAGTTCTAGCTGTAGACAACAGTGGCTTATTACAAACTCAAGAATGGGAAAGGGAATTGCCACTGGAAAAAGCATGAAAATCTCCAAAATTTAGCGTTCAGCTGTTTAGAGCACTTATAGGTGCATGCATGTATGTGTATACATATATATGTGTATGTATGTATATTTGAGAAGGCAATGGCACCCCACTCCAATACTCTTGCCTGGAAAATCCCATGGACGAAGGAGCCTGGTAGGCTGCAGTCCATGTGGTCGCAAAGAGTCGGACATGACTGAGCGACTTCACTTTCACTTTTCGGAGAAGGAAATGGCAACCTAGTCCAGTGTTCTTGCCTGGNGAAGGCAATGGCACCCCACTCCAATACTCTTGCCTGGAAAATCCCATGGACGAAGGAGCCTGGTAGGCTGCAGTCCATGTGGTCGCAAAGAGTCGGACATGACTGAGCGACTTCACTTTCACTTTTCGGAGAAGGAAATGGCAACCTAGTCCAGTGTTCTTGCCTGGAGAATCCCAGGGACGAGGGAGCCTGGTGGGCTACTGTCTCTGGGGTCGCACAGATTTGGACACGACTGAAGCGACTTAGCAGCATATATATACATATATATATATGTATATATATGTGGATTGATTCATATTTTAAAGAACAGCATCATCTTCAAAAGTAGTTATTTTGTTAACACTAGTGAAGGTTAAATCATAAGAAAGCAGTTGATAAATAAACAGAATCTCTAAAAACAAAAACATCCTCGTAAAGGTGAAACATTCATCCCAAACCATACATATTTACATAGTTCATGAATGATGATGGATCATAGGGTACATAATTGAAATATAATTTTGAAATATAGTTGAAAACTTGGGACCAATTTTACATGTTTCCTTGTATTTTTCCCCACTGAAGATTCTGGGTTGAGTTCTGTTTCTTTTGCTACTTTCCCCTGCCTGCAGTCATAATCTTCCAATTCTAACATACAAAATCTTTTTTGTAACAACCAGCTGTGATACCTCAAACAGAGTTCTACTCTTTGAGATTTGAAAAATCAGCAGGAAATGACTGTCAAAAGTTTTTTTAAAAAATCCCAGCAAAGAACTAAGCAAGAGAAATTCAGAGAACATAATGTAGAAACAGAAATGACTTTCCAGAGAATGCCTAATTTTCCCAAAGAGATTTTATAGGTTCTATTAGGCCACTTTCACAAAATACAGTCACACAGGATTCATCTTGAAAATAATGACAGAGCTTCAGAGTACAGAGAATTTAAGGCCCAGGAATTGTTTATCACAGTTCTAAAGAACATCACTATTCCAAACAGAAATCTCACAGAACTAACTTCTTAAAAATAACTGAGTAAATATTAGTAAGTCAAACTGTAAAATCAGTATTAAGTAAATAGACTGCCCACAATAGAAATAGTACAACTTCCATGAAGTTACATGCTACCTCTATTAAAAGAATTTTCAACTGTTATAGAATTGGCAAACCAGGGAACAAAAAACTGACCATTATTGAATGACAAAATGATTTTGAAATGGAGAAGTATTTAAATTTTTACTTGAAAGACACAGTTAAATCAATTTTTTTTAATTTCAAATTAACAATTACATGAATATATTGCTCAAAAAGGATACCATCCAAACTA
>SJYT01033704.1:170246-195308 GCA_006410635.1 Cephalophus harveyi
AGAGACCAAAATCACTAGAACTGTAGAATAAATAAATAATAATAATACAGATTGCTATGGGAAATAAAAGAGATAATATATATATATAGGAACTTTATAAATATAATACATTAGTCACATGAAATGAATTGTAATAATCATTTTGGGGGACTTGATACAAGTGATTACACAGCAGATTCTAGGGTATTTTATACAACTTCATGATTTTGACTCTTTCAAACCAAATGTGTTATTCTCTTTTTTGTGATTGGCTCAAGAAATATTTTCTTTTTCCTTTTAATACTCCATCTCTTGGCTAATATTTTAAGGATGTTAAACTAAGGGGCTAAGATCTACTTATGTCTTATCTAGTTCACCTAAAGGCTCGTAACTCTCTTAGTTTGGATTTTCTAGAAAACAGAGGCTAAAATAAGCACGTGTATGCAAGTGAACTTATTGTGGAGGCAAAGTGAGACAGGGAATGACTAGTTAATGAGATGGTGCCTGTTGAGGTCACTGATACAGGCATCCTAGCACTTCTGGGAAACATAGATGTCTGCTTGAAGAACACTGGACCTTTTCTCTACTGACTCTAGCCTCCACTGAGTTAGTCATTCCCCCAAAGCATTAAGGGCTTCCTGGGGGCTCAGTCAGTAAAGAATCTGTCCGCAATGCAGGAGACCTGGGTTTGATCCCTGGGTTGGGAAGATCCCCATGGAGAAGGAAATGGCAACCCACTCCAGTATTCTTGCCAGGAAAAATCCCACAGACAAGGAGCCTGACGGGCTACAGTCTATGGGTCGTAAAAGAGGCGAACACAACTTAGTGCCTAAACCACTGCCACCACCAAAGCACTAAGTTCCTCATCTTTACAAGCTTTTGTGACTGAACAGAGCCAAAGAGGCATCGACTGCATTGGAGAAGACCCTGAGGTGGGAAGAGCATGGACACACAGTATACTCTGAAGAAAGGATGCCATCAGTGAGAGATGAGTCTGGGCTTACATAGAACTACATGCACCAGTTAAGGCTATGTAGTATTAGTTTTCTATAGCTGTGTAATAAATTACCACAAACAGAGGCTTAAAATAATACCCATGGAAAGGCGGTACTAGGATGGCGGAGATATAGGATGGGGAGACCACTTTCTCCCCAACAAATTCATCAAAAGAACATTTGAACGCTGAGTATATTCCACAAACCAACTTCTGAATGTCGGCAGAGGACATCAGACACCAGAAAAGCAGCCCATTGTCTTTGAAAGGAGATATTTTATCAATGGTGCTGTATAGATGGAGAAGTCTTGAGACTACTGTAAAAATAAGACTGAAAACCAGAAGCAGGAGGCTTAAGTCCAAATCCTGAGAACACCAGAGAACTCCTGACTCCAGGGAACATTAATCAACAGGAGCTCATCAAACACCTCCNGAAAAGCAGCCCATTGTCTTTGAAAGGAGATATTTTATCAATGGTGCTGTATAGATGGAGAAGTCTTGAGACTACTGTAAAAATAAGACTGAAAACCAGAAGCAGGAGGCTTAAGTCCAAATCCTGAGAACACCAGAGAACTCCTGACTCCAGGGAACATTAATCAACAGGAGCTCATCAAACACCTCCGTACCTACACTGAAACAAAGTACCACCCAAGGGCCAACAAGTTCCAGAGCAAGACATACCATGCAAATTCTCCATCAACACAGGAACACAGCCATGAGCTTCAATATACAGGCTGCCCAAAGTTACTCCAAACCCATTGACATCTCATAACTCATTACTGAACACTTTATTACACTCCAGAGAGAAGAAATCCAGTCCCACCCACCAGAACACCAACACAAGCTTCCCTAACTAGGAAACCTTGACAAGCCACCTGTCCAACCCCACCCACAGCAAGGAAACTCCACAACAAAGAGAACTCCACAAACTACCAGAATACAGAAAGGCCACCCTAAACACAGCAATATAAACAAGATGAAGACACAGAGGAATACCCAGCAGGTGAAGGAGCAGGATAAATGCCCACCAAACCAAACAAAAGAGGAAGAGATAGGGAATCTACTTGATAAACAATTCTGAATAATGATAGTAAAAATGATCCAAAATCTTGAAAACAAAATGGAATCACAGATAAATAGCCTGAGACAAGGATTGAGAAGATGCAAGAAAGGTTTAACAAGGACCTAAAAAAAATAGAGTCAATATATAATGAATAATGCAATAAATGAGATAAAAAACACTCTGGAGGGCACAAATAGTAGAATAAAGGAGACAGAAGATAGGATTAGTGAGGTAGAAGATAGAATGGTAGAAATAAATGAATCAGAGAGGAAAAAAGAAAAACTAATTAAAAGAAATGAGGACAATCTCAGAGATCTCCAGGACAATGTTAAACGTCCCAATATTCGAATCATAGGAGTCCCAGAAGAAGAAGACAAAAAGAAAGACCATGAGAAAATACTTGAGGAGATAATAGTCGAAAACTTCCCTAAAATAGGGAAGGAAATAATCACCCAAGTCCAAGAAACACAGAGAGTCCCAAACAGGGTAAACCCAAGGTGAAACACCCCAAGACACATATTAATCAAATTAACAAAGACCAAACACAAAGAACAAATATTAAAAGCAGCAAGGGAAAAACAACAAATAACACACAAGGGGATTCCCATAAGGATAACAGCAGATCATTCAATAGAAACTCTTCAGGCGAGGAGGGAATGGCAAGACATACTTAAAGTGATGAAAGAAAATAACCTACAGCCCAGATTACTGTACCCAGCAAGGATCTCATTCAAATATGAAGGAGAAATCAAAAGATATACAGACAAGCAAAAGCTGAGAGAATTCAGCACCACCAAACCAGCTCTTCAACAAATGCTAAAGGATCTTCTCTAGACAGGAAACACAAAAACGGTGTATAAACTTGAACCCAAAATAATAAAGTAAATGGCAATGGGATCATACTTATCAATAATTACCTAAAAGGTAAATGGGTTGAATGCCCCTACCAAAAGACAAAGACTGGCTGAATGGATACAAAAACAAGACCCTTATATATGTTGTCCACAAGAGAGCCACCTCAAAACAGGGGATACATACAGACTGAAAGTGAAGGGCTGGAAAAAGATATTCCACACAAATAGAGACCAAAAGAAAGCAGGAGTAGCAATACTCATATCAGATTAAATAGACTTTAAAACACATGTCAATGTATGGCAAAACCAATACGGTATTGTAAAGTAAAATAAAGTAAAAATAAAATTAAAAAAAAACATTTAAAAAAATAAATAAAACAAAGGCTGTGAAAAGAGACAGAGAAGGACACTACATAATGATCAAAGGATCAATCCAAGAGGAAGATACAACTCATGTCAATGTATGGCAAAACCAATACGGTATTGTAAAGTAAAATAAAGTAAAAATAAAATTAAAAAAAAACATTTAAAAAAATAAATAAAACAAAGGCTGTGAAAAGAGACAGAGAAGGACACTACATAATGATCAAAGGATCAATCCAAGAGGAAGATACAACAATTATCAATATATATGCACCCAACATAGGCACACCACAATATGTAAGACAAATGCTAACAAGTTTGAAAGGGGAAATTAACAATAACACAATAATAGTGGGAGATTTTAATAAATCAATGTAATACACCACATTAACAAATTGAAAAATAAAAGCCATATGATTATCTCAATAGATGCAAAGAAAGCCTTTTACAAAATTCAACATTCACTTATGATAAAAATTCTCCAGAAAGCAGGAATAGAATGAACATACCTCAACATAATAAAAGCTATATACAACAAACCTACAGCAAACATGATCCTCAACGGTGAAACATTGAAAGCATTTCCCCTAAAGTCAGGAACAAGACAACGGTGCCCACTTTCACCGCTACTATTCAACATAGTTTTGGAAGATTTGGCCAACCAAATTGGAAACGAAGAAGTAAAACTCTCACTGTTTGCAGATGACATGATCCTCTGCATAGAAAACCCTAAAGACTCCACCAGAAAATTACTAGAGCTAATCAATGAATATAGCAAAGTTGCAGGATGTAAAATCAACACACAGAAATCCCTTGCATTCCTATACACTAATAATGAGAATATAGAAAAAGAAATTAAGGAAACAATTCCATTCACCATTGCAACGAAAAGAATAAAATACTTAGGAATACATCTACCTAAAGAAGCAAAAGAGCTATATATAGAAAACTATAAAACACTGGTGAAAGAAATCAAAGAGGACACTAATAGACGGAAAATATACCGTGTTCATGGATTGGAAGAATCAATATAGTGAAAATGCGTATACTACCCAAAGTAATCTATAGATATGCAACGAAAAGAATAAAATACTTAGGAATACATCTACCTAAAGAAGCAAAAGAGCTATATATAGAAAACTATAAAACACTGGTGAAAGAAATCAAAGAGGACACTAATAGACGGAAAATATACCGTGTTCATGGATTGGAAGAATCAATATAGTGAAAATGCGTATACTACCCAAAGTAATCTATAGATTCAATGCAATCCCTATCAAGCTACCAATGGTATTTTTCACAGAGTTAGAACAGATAATTTCACAATTTGTGTGGAAATACAAAAAGCCTCGAATAACCAAAGCAATCTTGAGAAAGAAGAATGGAACTGGAGGAATCAACCTGCCTGACTTCAGGCTCTAGTACAAAGCCACAGTTGGAACCCTCTTACACTGTTGGTGGGAATGCAAACTAGTACTGCCACTATGGAGAACAGTGTGGAGATTCCTTAAAAAACTGGAAATAGAACTGCCATATGACCCAGCAATCCCACTGCTGGGCATACACACCAAGGAAACCAGAATTGAAAGATACATGTGTACCCCAATGTTCATTGCAGCACTGTTTATAATAGCCAGGACATGGAAGCAACCTATATGTCCATCGGCAGATGAATGGATAAGAAAGCAGTGGTACATATACACAATGGAATGTTACTCAGCCATTAAAAAGACTACATTTGAATCAGTTCTAATGAGGTTGATGAAACTGGAGCCTGTTATATAGAGTGAAGTAGGCCAGAAACAAAAACACCAATACAGTATACTAACCCACTCCAGTGTTCTTGCCTGGAGAATCCCAGGGACGGGGGAGCCTGGTGGGCTGCCATCTATGGGGTCGTGCAGAGTCAAACACAAATGAAGTGACTCAGCAGCAGCAGCAGCAACACATATATATGGAATTTAGAAAGATGGTAACAATAACCTTGTATGCGAGACAGCAAAAAAGACACAGATGTATAGAACAGTCTTTTGGACTCTTTGGGAGAGGGCGAGGGTGGGATGATTTGGGAGAATGGCATTGAAACATGTATAATATCATATGTGAAATGAATCACCAGTCCAGGTTTGATGCATGATACAGGATGCTCCGGGCTGGTGCACTGGGATGACCCAGAGGGATGATATGGGGAGGGAGGTGGGAGGGGGGTTCAGGATAGGGAACACGTGTGCACCCGTGGTGGATTCATGTTGACGTATGGCAAATCCAATATAATACTGTAAAGTAATTAGCCTCCAATTAAAATAAATAAATTTATATTTAAATTAATAATAATAATACCCATGAATTTGTCCACAGTTTCTGAAGGTCAGAGGTCCAGGCATAACTTGATTCTCTGCTCAGGGCCTCACTGGACTGAAATGAAAGTGTTGGCTGGGGCTGAGGTTCTCATCTGGATGTAGGGTCCTTTTGCAAACTCACTGGTCATTAGCAGCAGGCACTTCCTTGCAGTTGTCAGACTGAAGTCCCTGTTTTCTTGCTAGTTGTTGCCTGGAGAATGTTCTTGGGTATAAGAGCCTTCCCACATTTCATTCCACACAGACCCTCCCTAGGCAGGCAGTTCACAAGACGCACATTTTCTTTCTTCCAAGCCAGGAGGGGTACATCTCCCCAACTTCCTTTTCTGCCACCAGTTGAGAAAACTCTGTTTTCAAAAGGTTCATGTGATGAAATCAAATAATGTCCCTATTTTAAGGTCAACTGATCTGTACTTTGACTACATTTGTAAAAATCCTTTCGCAGCAGCATCTACATTAGTGTTTGATTCAGGGACTGGAAAAGGATGTGCACGCCAAGGACGAGGACCTTCAGGAGGTTAGAATTCTCTCCCACAACCCAGTACTGAACTCACATATTAGCTGAGAGAATATGACATGGGACATCAAAAACATCTGCTGCATGAGTTTTGTTTTTGCTCAACAATTTAAGTAAAGGAGAAGCCAAAGTCTAGCAAGATCGGTCTAAATTAAAAAGTAGCTCCTAAAGTTTGGTTTGGGCAACTAATTGATCATATTTTTTCTAATACTTTAATATAGAACCAAATGGAGTAGATCTCAACACCCATCATAACCTATTCAATTATTTTCTCTGATATCTTCTTCATGGGGTGCCTAAATAAGTATACCTGTTAAATAAGAAATATGCCATAAAACTGATTGCTCTGAAGAACTGTGCAACTGCTAAAGAAGGTAAGTGGGATATTTTTGATTTACTTTCCCTTCATTTCTTTATCCTGTATTGTGAGCATTATTTGAATGAATTACAATGGACTCAATTTTTTCATACATAATTGTTACATTTTATCTAGCCTATTAAATCTAATATTTAAATTTAAAAACCCAGTTACTATAAATTAAATATCTGCCAATTTTATGGCTATGAGCACATGCTAATCTTCTTGCTGGAAGATGAGCCATGCAGATTGCAAGAAATCAAGCTAAATTTAGAAGCACATTACTGGAGCTGGGTATTTCAATTTGAGCTCTGTTAGATCTTGTATGACACTCTTCCATTTTCTAAAAAAGTATGTTCAACAGTTCTTCTAATTATATAATTTTACTACTGGGAGACTAAGTGGCGTTCTCTAATTCTACATGAACAACAGTGTTGTGTTTGTGGTTACTGCACACAAATGCAGCCCTCAGATTTTTCTGAATTCATTTCCAGCTCTACGTGGCATCTCTGCTGTGGCTTCCTGAGAAGCTCGCCAGAGTAGTACAAATAAGAGAGAGCAAAGGGAAATATAGACCACGGGAGGCTCCATCTTTACTCTTGCGCACCCTGATGGCTCCTCTGCTTCTTGGCTTGAAAGAGGGTGTATTATACATATGTGTGAGCACTTACTATATGCCAAGCACTATGCTGAGAACTTGATTTATATACTTTATCCTCATTTAATCTTCACAGAAACTTTAGGAAAAAAGGGCACTAGTGATATCCTCATTACAGATGAGGTTACTGAAAAGCTTACAAGACTTGCTTGTGGCTAACAAGTTTGCACAGTTAATAATAAGCTAATAAGGGTTCAAATCCAGGTAGCCTAACTCCACAGTCAGTATTCTGAACCTTTATGCCATACTATCAAGAATAAATTAATTTTCTAAAATTGCTGCTCAGTTCAGTTCAGTTCAGTCGCTCAGTCGTGTCTGACTCTTTGCGACCCCATGAATCGCAGCATGCCAGGCCTCCCTGTTCATTACCATCTCTCAGAGTTCACTCAGACTCATGTCCATCGAGTCCGTGATGCCATCCAGCCATCTCATCCTCGGTCGTCCCCTTCTCCTGCCCCCAATCCCTCCCAGCATCAGAGTCTTCTCCAATGAATCAACTCTTCTCATGAGGTGGCCAAAGTACTGGAGTTTCAGCTTTAGCATCATTCCTTCCAAAGAAATCCCAGGGTTGACCTCCTTCAGAATGGACTGATTGGGTCTCCTTGCAGTCCAAGGGACTCTCAAGAGTCTTCTCCAACACCACAGTTCAAAAGCATCAATTCTTTGGCGCTCAGCCTTCTTCACAGTCCAACTCTCACATCCATACATGACCACAGGAAAAACCATAGCCTTGACTAGACAGACCTTAGTCGGCAAAGTAATGTCTCTGCTTTTGAAAATGCTATCTAGGTTGGACATAACTTTCCTTCCAAGGAGTAAGCGTCTTCTAATTTCATGGCTGCAGTCAAGGTCCAAAGAAATTAGTAAATTTTCCCTCAGGTCCTTAAAACCAAGATGCCTGGGGGATATAGATTCATAAAGTATCACAAAGTGCCACATATAAATATACTGATGGACATAACTTTCCTTCCAAGGAGTAAGCGTCTTCTAATTTCATGGCTGCAGTCAAGGTCCAAAGAAATTAGTAAATTTTCCCTCAGGTCCTTAAAACCAAGATGCCTGGGGGATATAGATTCATAAAGTATCACAAAGTGCCACATATAAATATACTGCCAAGTATACATTAATATGAAGCTTTTGAAGATCTCAAGACTTCTTTTCCTCTTACAGAATATGCATTTATTGAGGCATAGACAGAACTTTTATTATCAAATGTTGATGTCCCAAATGGAACAATGACTACAGGACTGTTTTTACTTTAAAATTAAAAATAAAAATGTGACTACCAGAACAACTGTCTGAAGATCAGAATTTATATTCTATTCATTTTTTTCCCTTAAATGTCAGTCACTTTTGAAAAATAAGGCAAAAGTTCTCTCATGTCGGATATACTCATACCTGGCAAGTACTCAAACCTCTGAGTCCTTTTTCCCCAAGCACAACAAGCAGGATTCATGATGGATTTTAAGTGTAATGATTTTAAAAGGCAAAATGATATAAAAATTACTAACATGCATTTACTATTATTTGTCAGAGAAATTTTTCTCTTGAAGTTTGGTTCTTATTTGGAGGAAACAAAATGTCACCTAGAATTAAAAGACTACCAAATGGTGATTCATAGTCCAAATGTCTTGGTTCACATACTCTAAAAACAGAATGTTAAGCTAAGTCTTAAAACTGCCCATATGGACTTTGTAGGCTAAATGAAGTTTAGGACTGAACTACAAAAGGCATCAGGGATAAATTTCACCAAATGCATTGCTTCCAAACTTAGTGTTATAAACTTCCAACCTTTAACTTACAGGATTTTGTATAACATTAGGGAACCAACATTTGAGCTCATGAATTTCTTTTTCCTTTAAAGGGTCTCGGTATCCTGGAACTGGAAGGGATGTTCCATAACTGGAAATGATCACCCGTATTCCACTATGCCATTCAGTTCAACCCTCACTGAGTTCTCAGAGCTTCTCACAGTGTTCAAAACCATTCATTTCCTCTCTATCATTGTGATGCATACATTTTACTCAGTATAGATACATTTGGGGGTTTAATATCATTATACAATCATAATGTAAGAACAAAACTACTGTTTTTTCCCAGTTTGAGTAAAACATTTGCATATTCAAAATAAAAATTATAGGATCAATGAAAGAAATACAATATTTTGTATTGCATTTCAAATACAATATTGCAAATACAATACTTACAAATTAAATGCTTAACATGAGTGATCTGCACTATCATCAGAAAACCTAATTATACACATAATTTGTTCAAGTTCCTTTTATCAATTCTACTGAGAAGTAATAAGTATATGCTCTAGTATATGGTTCCTAAAGAGATAATCAACAGATAAATCATTCTTGTCTCTTATACACATCTAGATGTGTATAAGAGACAGGCCAGTGTAACCCTGATATTTTTACTATTTGATGCTATATTAATCCATTTTTAATCATTTTGCTGGAGAGCTCTGAATCATGAAGGAGTCATACTTCTAATGAAACCAAGAACTTTCTGATGAAACCATTCAGAAATCAAGGAAACAGCCCAGCAAGCAAGTCCAAGTTGGAATATAAAATAAAAAATAAATACATATGATATATATTTACATATATATATATCTCTTTATATGTGTATTATATAAAACTAACAAAAAGCAAATGCAACAGATACTATATTTTCTTCACTGGGCAGAAAACCCAGGGTGGTGGGAGGTGTAGTATTTGAGGCCCTGGACTTAGATGGCAAGTCTATGTTTAAAAAGAACTCATAAAATAAATAAAGTTAGAAGAGCTCTTATTAACTGAATGACTCACGAGCCTAAACTAACCTCCTTCCCATAAATGTAAGTGATACCATAAATCACTGGCTTGTTGTGAAACAATGTATCAAGCAGTTGAATGGAAGAAATTATATTTTTGAGACAGTAATTGAAATAGAGCTATTTATTTAATCCTTACAAACACCAAACAAATTAAACACTATTTCCTCATTTTTTTAGATAAAGATATGGAGGCTCAGAGAAGCTGAATAACTTGCTCAAGAATGCCTACCCAGAACACAAGAATAACAATATTTGAACACAGATCTGTCTGATTTTTCATTTATACCACACTGCAAACTGTATTCTACAATTCTCAAAATGCCCTAAGGGGGGATTTTTATTTGTATTTAGTTTTAGTTTTCTCATTGCCTTTTACAGTCCCTGCCTTGGTTTCCTAGGACTGCTGTGACAAAGTACCGAAAACTGGGTGTCAGAATAAACAGAAATGTACTGTTTCAGAGTTCTGGAGTCTAGAATTCCTAGATCAAGATGTCAGCAGGGATGGTACCTTGAAGGCTGCAGGGTAGAAGATCCATTCCTCTCTTTTTGCTTCTGATGGTTTGCTAGCAGTCTTTGGTATTCCTGACTTTTGCTGCATCACCCCGATCTCAACCTTCAACTTTACATTGCATTTTTCCTGCATGTGGGTCTTGTCCAAATTTCTGCTTCTTATAAGGACATTAACGATTTTGAATTTGGGGTTCACCTTACTTAAGTATGACTTCATCTTAACTATACCTACAATGATCCTGCTTCACCCGTGATTCAGTGGTAAAGAATCCACCTTCAATGCAGGAGCCTCTGGAGACAGGTTCGGGAAGATTACCCGGAGGAGGGCATAGTAACCTACTCCAGAAGTCTTGCCTGGAGAATCAGGCAAGACTACCGGAGTAGGAAGAAGGCAAAAATCAGGCAAGAATCTGGAGAATCAGAAGACAGAAGAGCCTGGTTGGCTACAGTTCATGGGGTTGCAAAGAGTCAAACATGACTGAGCGACTTAGCACACACAATGACCCTAATTCCAAACAAGGTCACTTTCTGAAGCACAGGGGGTGGGGAGGATTCAACGTTTGAACTGTGAAAGTGAAAGTCAGTCCATTGTGTCTGACTCTTTGAGACCCCATAGACTACACAGTCCAAGGAATTCTCCAGGCTAGAAATTAAAAGACGCTTACTTCTTGGAAGAAAAGTTATGACCAACCTAGATAACATATTCAAAAGCAGAGACATTACTTTGCCAACTAAGGTCCGTCTGGTCAAGGCTATGGTTTTTCCAGTGGTCATGTATGGATGTGAGAGTTGGACTGTGAAGAAGGCTGAGCGCTGAAGAATTGATGCTTTTGAACTGTGGTGTTGGAGAAGACTCTTGAGAGTCCCTTGGAGTGCAAGGAGATCCAACCAGTCCATTCTGAAGGAGATCAGCCCTGGGATTTCTTTGGAAGGAATGATGCTAAAGCTGAAACTCCAGCACTTTGGTCACCTCATGCGAAGAGTTGACTCATTGGAAAAGACTGTGATGCTGGGAGGGATTGGGGGCAGGAGGAGAAGGGGACGACAGAGGATGAGATGGCTGGATGGCATCATGGACTCGATGGACGTGAGTCTGAGTGAACTCCGGGTGTTGGTGATGGACAGGGAGGCCAGGCGTGCTGCGATTCATGGGGTCGCAAAGAGTCAGACACGACTGAGCAACTGAACTGAACTGAACTGAGAATGCTAGAGTGGGTAGCCTTTCCCTTCTCCAGGGAATCTTCCCAACCCAGGGATCGAACCCAGGTCTCTTACATTGCACACAGATTCTTTACCAGCTGAGACACAGGGGAAGCCCAAGAATACTAGAGTGGGTAGCTTATCCCTTCTCCAACAGATCTTCCTGACCCAGGGATTGAACTGGGGTCTCCTGCATTGCAAGTGGATTCTTTACCAACTAAGCTATCAGGGAAGCCCTGTAAGAGGTATAAAGCACTATGTATAAAATAAACAATTCAACAGTCCCCAAAGGGGGGAAAAAATCTTATGCAGGCAGCTGTGGAGGCTTATAATACTATCCTTCCCTGATAGGATTTGCCCACACGGTGCTTGGTGTATTGGTGTGATCATTTCACTGTGATGTTGTCTGCTGGCTCAGGCTGCTCAATGCAATGATTGTGTATTCAACTGTAGCACCCAAAGCTAGCTTATTGATCTTACTTCTTCTCCTAGCCAGCATCCTTTGATCATTCAAGTCTCCCACCATCCCTTGTGAATTCCACTGGAAAGTTAGGAAGATCTGACCTGACCAGTGATGAGCTCTCACACTGCCCATGCAGCTCTAGCAATCACTATTTCTTGCTGACATTTCTACACCCTATTTTAGAGTTTAACAACTTCTGTTTCAGTTTTACCTAGAAACAGAATATTCTTTTTTTCTCTATGAGTGGCAAATTCTCTTTACCTTTGAGTTTTTCATCACTGAAGATTGTTCACTCACATTTCTACTTTCAGGGAGCACTTGTGATTACCAAGGTGACATTTTCCTGCTCTGGGATGTTTATGTATTTGTTCTACTTTTCACACCATCATCACTGGCTGACTTGAGCCAGTCATTGATCAAAGCCTTACTCATCCCACTCTTGAAGATGATGAGGCATTTTTCTGGCAAATGGCCACACCTATATTTCCAGGCACCATGAAACTAGCTCAATTTGTTCTTAGTTTTTGAGATCCATTAAAAAATAGCAACTATGAATATGAATTACATATCTGTTAGGCTTCTCTTGCAATTAAGGGGACAAGATGTTGGGATTTGAATGCATGATTTTTTGTATATGGATTATATCCTGTCATTCAGACATAGAAATCAAAATCCAGTGTTATAGCATTTATTAGAAAATATGTCATATATGTCTAAAACTCCTGGAGTCATGGGATCTCTCAATAATTAGTTCCAGTTAAAATGGCTTCTCATGGGAAGGCAGGATGAAAGACAATTTGAGTGGTTAGGTTATAGAGTCAGGGAAAACCAAGTTTGGGTCCCATTTCTGCCACACCCCAGTTCTCTGACTTTGAGCAACATAACTAAATTCAATAACCTAAGATGTAAAGTGCAGAATAAAATCTGCTTTTACAAATAAGGTTGTATTTGTGTAAAGCAGGGTTTTCAAAATTCAATTAATGATAAAAATTGCCAGAGTTCAGTTCAGTTCAGTCGTTCAGTTATGTCCAACTCTTTGTGACCCCATGAATCGCAGCACGCCAGGCCTCCCTGTCCACCACCAACTGCCAGAGTTCACTCAGACCCACGTCCATCGAGTCAGTGATGCCATCCAGCCATCTCATCTTCTGTCGTCCCCTTCTCCTCCTGCCCCCAATCCCTCCCAGCATCACAGTCTTTTCCAACTCTTTGCATGAGGCGGCCAAAGTACTGGAGGTTCAGCTTCAGCATCATTCCCTCCAAAGAAATCCCAGGGTTGATCTCCTTCAGAATGGACTGGTTGGATCTCCTTGCAGTCCAAGGGACTCTCAAGAGTCTTCTCCAACACCACAGTTCAAAAGCATCAACTCTTCAGTGCTCAGCTTTCTTCACAGTCCAACTCTCACATCCATACATGACCACTGGAAAAACCATAGCCTTGACTAGACGGACCTTTGTTGGCAAAGGTATGTCTCTGCTTTTCAATATGCTATCTAGGTTGGTCATCACTTTTCTTCCAAGGAGTAAGAGTCTTTTAATTTCATGGCTGAAGTCACCATCTGCAGTGATTTTGGAGCCCCAAAAAATAAAGGCTGACACTGTTTCCACTGTTTCCCCATCTATTTCCCGTGAAGTGATGGGACCAGATGCCATGATCTTTGTTTTCTGAATGTTGAGCTTTAAGCCAACTTTTTCACTCTCCTCTTTCACTTTCATCAAGAGGCTTTTTAGCTCCTCTTCACTTTCTGCCATAAGGGTGGTGTCATCTGCATATCTGAGGTGATTGATATTTCTCCTGGCAATCTTGATTCCGGCTTGTGTTTCTTCCAGCCCAGAATTTCTCATGATGTACTCTGCAGAGACGTTAAATAAGCAGGGCGACAACATACAGCCTTGATGTACTCCTTTTCCTATTTGGAACCAGTCTGTTGTTCCATGTCCAGTTCTAACTGTTGCTTCCTGACCTGCATACAGATTTCTCAAGAGGCAGGTCAGGTGGTCTGGTATTCCCATCTCTCTCAGAATTTTCCACAGTTTTTTGTGATCCACACAGTCAAAGGCTTTGGCATAGTCAATAAAGCAGAAATAGATGTTTTTCTGGAACTCTCTTGCTTTTTCCATGATCCAGCGGATGTTGGCAATTTGATCTCTGGTTCCTCTGCCTTTTCTAAAGCCAGTTGAACATCTGGAAGTTCACGGTTCACATATTGCTGAAGCCTGGCTTGGAGAATTTTGAGTATTACTTTACTAGCATGTGAGATGAGTGCAGTTGTGTGGTAGTTTGAGCATTCTTTGGCATTGCCTTTCTTTGGGATTGGAATGAAAACTGACCTTTTCCAGTCCTGNAGCCATATTAATTCATTCTTGTTTCTTAACTAACTTCAGATATTTACAAAAACTGCTCTATTTTTTTTTTTTTTTTGCCTAACTAAACATCATCCTACTCAATCTTTGCAGCTTGATTTAGTATGAGGTTTTTCACCCATCAGCACTACTGACATTTGGACAGGATAATGCTTTGTTGTGGTGACTGTTCTGGGCATAGGATCATTGTGCATAGGATCTATGTATAGCATCCTTGGCCTCTACCCACTAGAAGTGAGTAGCACACTCCCTCCCACTCAAGTTGCGACAAACAAAAATATCTCCAGACATTGTCAAATGCTTTCTTCTATTCCAATTCCATGAGAATCAATGATTTAGAGTTATTTCTCCAACCCCGTTCCCCCCACCCAAAGGCTCTGTAGGTGCCACTTCATTGGCCCCTCTGGGACTTGATGTTATCCTACTTAAATGTCCACCTCTGTGAGAGTGTTAACAGAAGTGGCTTTTCAAATCCACTCTGAGCATGATTTTATTCATTACACTTTCAGCTCTGAGCCCAGTGCCAGGCACATAATGAGGCCTCAACAAATACTTAGACTAACTAAATGGATAGGGTTGGGATATGCAGAGTGTCAGAATTATAGGGAGGAAACAATGTTGAGTAAAGGCAAGAAGGTGGGAAGTTCAAGATGTACACAGAAGAGCAAATATTTTCATTTGCTTGAGAATGGAGTAGGTAAGGAACATGGCAGAAGGAGTTAAGAAAAATAGATTGAAATAACATGGAGAGTTACAAAGGCCAAGCTAAAGAGCCTGAACCTTACTGGGAAGAAGAAAGCACGAGACTGAAACAGATGCTGTTTGCTACAGTCCCTTCCACGTGACAGTCCCTTGGACCGCAAGAAGATCAAACCAGTCAATCCAAGAGGAAATCAACTCTGAATATTCATTGGAAGGACTGATGCTGAAGCTGAAGCTCTGATACTTTGGCCACCTGATACAAAGAGCTGACTCACTGGAAAAGACCCTGATGCTGGGAAAGATTGAGGGCAGGAGAATAGGGCAGCAGAGGATGAGATGGTTAGATAGCATAACCGACTCAATGGACATGAATTTGAGCAAACTCAGGGAGACAGTGAAGGACAGAGGAACCTGGCGGGCTAGTCCATGGGGTTGCAAAGAGTCAGACATGGGTGAACTGAGCATGCATGCACATCTGATGTTGAGAGGGTTCTAAATTAATCTGCCAAAAAACTATTCCCTAGGAACCAATTCATAAACTGATCAATTCACTAAGTGTACCAAATTTATACTTTCACTCTTTGAAGATTCCGGTGAAATTTCAGTATTTGCTTTAGTATTTGCTGCTTTGCTTCAAAGCAGCATTTTAAGAACTATTTAATTTACAAAAAAAAAAGCAAGAGCTATAGAGTGGTTTAGTTTTCTTATGAATATATTCTTAACAAATATATTCAATAAAATTGAATATATTCTTTATAAGATTATATTCATGAATATACCCTCCTCATGAATATATTCACAAATATATTCTTTGCCCTACTGGGAAAATATTTTAATGCAGGTTAAAAATTAATGAATACCAATATATTCATGAACATTTTCATAAGTTTATATTCATATTCATGAGCCTGTCTCTTATACACATCTAGATGTGTATAAGAGACAGGGATGACTCTGGTTGACGCAGACTTGGAGCCCGTGGGCTGGCAATCTGTATCTATACTTGCATGCACATTAGGTCTATAAACGCTAAGGATGATGTACTCTGAACACAGTGGGAGCAGACAAGGCATTAGAAACTGGGAAACTTGTGAAGGCTTAAAAACAAAAGCCTCTGTCATTCTGCCAAACTTTTTAAAGTATGACAACTTAAAGAAACACATTCTGTGGGATTTCTGTGAGGAGCATTCACTTACTTTGGGCCCTGAGTGAATTAATGAGCTAAATTCTCTAACACATTATTGAGCATTCACTCACTATCCTCACGAAGTACAGGAGTCCTCATTATCCAGATACATTAACCATGACCCTATAATCATGAGACTGTGAAGAGAAGCAAAAGTTGTCATTACACAAATACTCATCAATGAGCTGACCAGTCCTCACTCCCTCTCTAAATACTAGAACCTACTTCTGGGAACCTCTTTATGTCACTCTCTCATTTTTGGACACGGCAAATACCTGACCACATAAATTCCCCAAAAGTGAAAGTGCTAGTCGCTCAGTCATGCCTAACTCTTTGCAATGCCATGGACTGCAGCCTGCCAGGCTCCTCTGTCCATGGAATTCCCCAGGCAAGAATACTGGAGTGGGTAGCCACTCCCTTCTCTAGGGGATCTCCCCAACCCAGGAATCGAACCCAGGTCTCCCGCATCACAGGCAGATTCTTTATTATCTGAGCCACGCGGGAAGCCCACAGAAAAGCAGGATGAATGTAAACTGAAATTACAAACTTTTCCAAAAATGCATGAGTTGAACAAGTTGCTGAAAAATGCTGGAGAACTGCTTTAATCACATGCAAAACCATTTTTACAAATTAACTGGCAGACTCAAACCAGTTAGCAAATGTGGAGAATTCTCAAAGATGATACAGTAGATATTTCAAAAAAGAGTGAATTAAATCTTCTGGTACTAAGAGAGGCCCTTAGGGAAACTGAAGAAACCAAGGACATTTCTGCAAAAACATCCCTTTTCCTGACCTGCCTCCGTGAAATGAAACTGGCGAAGCACACTGGATTGTGCTCTTATATAATTTTGTCAGAAAAGCACGCCTCTCAAATGATCGTTCCAGCTACTTGTTCATTCTAAGGGTTAGCACAGAGCTTCAATTATATAAATTTTGTTACATCAAGATTTTTTAAAAAAACTATTATTAATTTAGGTTTTTCCCCCAAGTTGAAGCCTGTATAATAAAGAAAAGTGTTAAAAAGGAAAGATTCTAATTACATGCTGAAACATGGAAAGAAATTCTACCTCTACAATACAAGGACACAGTAAGAAGATGCCTGTGAACGAGAAGGAGAGATCTCATTAGACTTCAAATCAGCCGGTGCCATGACTCTGGACTTCCCAGCCTCCAGGATTAGCACCCCAAAGTTAATGTCTTTTTAAGATTAAAAATATTCTGGAGAGCAGCCAAGATGGAGGAGTAGAAGGACCCTAAGCTCACCTCTTCTCATGAGAACACCAAAATCACAATCTGTAGACAACCATCATTATTAGAAAAGACTGAAATCTACCAGAAAAGATCCTCTACAACTAAAGACATAAAGACAAAAATCACTAACAGGAGGGGTGGACTCAGGATATAATCAAACCCCATGCTCCCTCAGTGGGCGACCCAGAAACTAGAGAATAATTATATTACACAGGTTTTCTTGCAGGAGTGAGAGTTCTGAGCCCCAGAGTTAGGCCCCTGACTGTGTGGGATCCGGCACCAGAAAGAGGCGCCCCCAGAGTATTTGGCTCTGAAGGCCAGCAGGGGATGACTGCAGGAGAGCCATAGGATTGGGAGCTTGAACACATTATCTTAATGGTCCATGGATGGACCTTGAAAACATTATCTCAAGTGAAGTAAGTCACTGATAGGACTGACAGTGAAGTGAAAGTGTTAGTCTCTCAGTCGTGTCCGACTCCTTGTGACCCCACGGACTGTAGCTCGCCAGGTTCCTCTGACCACAAAATTTTCTAGGCCAGAATACTGGAGTGAGTAGCCAGTCCCTTCTCCAGATCGTCCCGACCCAGGGACTGAACCCCGGTCTCCCGCAATGCAGGCAGATTCTTTATCGTCTGAGCCACCAGGGAAGCGTACATATCACACTTACATGAAATGGGCAGAGTAGGCAAACCTATGAAGACAAGAGTGCAGACCACTGTTCGCTTACAAACAGGAGTGAGTTTGAGGGGAAACAAAGTAAACACTAATACACACCAGGTTTGTTTTCAGGGTGATAAAAATGTGCTCATTGATTGAGAGTGATCGGATTGCAAAATTCTATGAGTATGTGAAAAACCATTGCATAATTAGCTTAAATGGGCATATCTATAGCATGTGAAATATAACTGAAAGTTATTAAAAACAGATTAGTTACAGTGATATCAACTGACGTCTTTTTTAAAGGTGTTCCCCGAAGTATGCTTGTATAAGGAAAGCAAGATGCAGAAAAATGTGCATATGATTTCATCTATGTAAAACAAGACAAAATTGCATATATGAATATATGTGTGTGTGTAATTATAAGAGCATGGAATAAATATGGAAGGCTACATACTAGGATGTCAGTATGAGTTACCCAGATAGGGGGTGCTAATGTGAGGAGAGGGTTAACAGGAGGGTAAGGGAGTAGTAGCCGTGCAACAGATGGTCTGTTCCAACAAACTGTACTTAAAAAGAAAGCCACGATGTGCCATGTCTGCAACTTACTTTCAAATGGTTCAGTGACAAAGTACGCATGGGCATATGTGCACAATTTGATGTATACATATGTGTACATACGTATACACATAAAGATGGATAAAGTAAACATGACCACAAGTTAACAATAGTATTTTATTACATGATATATAGTTATATCTCAATTTTGAAATAATTTTTGGAATAGCTAGGTTTTATTGCAATGATTTTGAAGGGTTACTCCAAGGGCCATTATTAAGAAAAGAAACACTGTAGTTTTGTAGTTTTTTATCATTTTTGTGTACTGACCAATCCCATTATGAAGAATTCATGGGCATTCTACTAAAAGGTACATTCTGCTATCAAGACACAGGACAAGCTGACACCATACACTGGCACACCAGCAGACGGGAGGAACTAATACCCCTCACATCATGAAATGAGGGTACTACTAGAATGCAGACCCCAGTTTTGATGTTGCAATCCTAACTCCAGAGCTGGGTCACCAAACGCTGCGGGAATGACGCCACTGTTTCATATATAAATCAGAATCTTCCATTAAAACAGCCCAGGAGGCAGCCAAGGGAATCATCCCTCCAGTCTCTCTTCTCCTGCGTGTCAGAATATCCCCTAGGGGCAGACAAGGGTCTCATAGAAAAGAAGAAAGCTTCCTCTGGCTTAAGGCCAAAATAATGTTCCTCTGAATGGATCTTTAAGCATAAACTTGGAAAGAAAAGTATGATCTTTTTTTTTTAAGGCTTTACAAAAAGAAAAGATTGTAAATGCATCTGCCTTTGTGTTCAGTTCAGTTCAGTCACTCAGTCGTGCCCAACTCTTTGCGACCCCATGAACTGCAGCATGCCAGGCCTCCCTGTCCATCACCAACTCCTGGAGTCCACCCAAACTCATGTCCATTGAGTCAGTGATGCCATCCAACAATCTCATCCTCTGTCATCCACTTCTCCTCCTGCCCTCAATCTTTCCCAGCATCAGGGTCTTTTCAAATGAGTCAGCTCTTCGCATCAGGTGGCCAAAGTACTGGAGTTTCAGCTTCAACATCAGTCCTTCCAATGAACACCCAGGACTGATCTCCTTTAGGATGGACTGGTTGGATCTCCTTGCAGTCCAAGGGACTCTCAAGAGTCTTCTCCAACACCACAGTTCAGAAGCATCAATTCTTCGGTGTGCAGTTTATAGTCCAACTCTCACATTCATACATGACCACTGGAAACACCATAGCCTTGACTAGACGGACCTTTGTTGACAAACTGATGTCTCTGCTTTTTAATATGCTGTCTAGGTTGGTCATAACTTTGCTTCCAAGGAGTAAGCATCTTTTAATTTCATGGCTGCAATCACCATCTGCAGTGATTTTAGAGCCCAGAAANTTCCAGCTTGTGCTTCTTCCAGCCCAGCGTTTCTCATGAGGTACTCTGCATATAAGTTAAATAAGCAGGGTGACAATATATAGCCTTGACGTACTCCTTTTCCTATTTGGAACCAGTCTGTTGTTCCATGTCCAGTTCTAACTGTTGCTTCCTGACCTGAATATAGGTTTCTCAACAGGCAGGTCAGGTGGTCTGGTATTCCCATCTCCTTCAGAATTTTCCACGGATTATTGTGATCCACACAGTCAAAGGCTCTGGCATAGTCAATAAAGCAGAAGTAGATGTTTTTCTGGAACTCTCTTGCTTTTTCCATGATCCAGTGGATGTTGGGAATTTGATCTCTGGTTCCTCTGCCTTTTCAAAATCCAGCTTAAACATCTGGAAGTTCACGGTTCACATATTGCTGAAGCCTGGCTTGGAGAATTTTGAGCATTACTTTACTAGCGTGTGAGATGAGTGCAACTGTGTGGTAGTTTGAGCATTCTTTGGCATTGTGGTTCTTAGGGATTGGAATGAAAACTGACCTTTTCCAGTCCTGTGGCCACTGCTGAGTTTTCCAAATTTGCTGACATACTGAGCGCAGCACTTTCACAGCATCATCTTTCAGGATTTGAAATAGCTCAATTTTGTGTTACTCTTGCAAATTTTCTGAAGGCTGGAACATGTTTGTAAACTACAATCACCTACACCCAGAGACATCAGTCTGCAAAAGCTACTCGGCAACATCCAAGGCTCAGTTCACCTCCCCTTCACCACCATAAGCTTAAAAAAAAAAAAATCAAAGCAGATAGCACAGGTATTTTTAATCCAGAGAGGCTCCCCAAGGTATCTATTGAGGCCATCAGTCTCCTATGAGAGAAATGTAAGGCTGTCCCTCAAAATGTGGTCCCTCTTGTTAGCAGCTGTGGCAGCAGCAGCAGCAAAGCAGCTAAGGCTTCTGTGGCCTTTGAGGCCCTGTGTCTCCATCGCTGCCCCAGGGGAGTGACGACATTACCAAAGTCATGGTCTCAATACATCCACACCAAATGTTAACCTCTGATCCATTTGTGTATATAACTGAAGGAAAATCTATTAAAGATTTTAAATGAAATAGGATATAGTCTAAATCTGTAAACTGTATTATTATTATAAAAATAAGAACTAGCTCACCAGATCATTAGTGGAGAAACCAACCAAATTATGGAATATTTTTTAAAGGCCATTTAACTTTCAATATTCAAAATGGAGCAAACAAATTCTCAACTAATAGAAATCTTTTTCCCAAAATTCAAAAAAATGCCCTCATTTCCTCATTAAACAAGTAACACATGCCAACTTTTTTTAAATTGGAAAATAACAGGAAAGCTGTGTCACGCCACAGAATAAGGGCATTCATCACTGTTAATAATTTCAGTTTTTACCTTCTAGTCTTTTATTTGTACTTGGGGTCAGTCAGATTTCCTTTTAAACAAAAGTTGTAATCAAACTAAATATTACTGTTTGCATGCCGTTATCTTAAGCATTTCCCATGGTGTTTTATAATCACATGTCATTCGTTATTCCATCAGTTGTAACTCAAGATTAAGCTGAACATATAATACATAATGGAATTACTGACAGTTTCATAACAGTCTCTGAAATATTTAGTTAGAGATAAACATATGAAGAATTCCAGGCTTCTAAAAGCTAAACTTAATTTCTGGCAAGCACGACTGGTAATTATAACCAAAAGCCAAATATTATGGAGTCCTTTTTTAGACTAAGCAATCTTACCACTCAGCATACATAATCACTGAAACACTTCCAGCATAATGATATCTGCTCAGCTACTGGCAACCATAAATTTCTCTGAAAGCCAGAGAAATGTAAAAATTCTCTAATATGAGTTGCAAAGCAAAAATTACATCTGAACAAACTGTAAGTATAAAACTGATCATAAACATAATATATTCTGAGAAAACTCATACTCATATATATATTTATCTGTGAGAAGTAGCTAGGCTTCCCTGGTGGCTCAAGTGGCAAAGAATCTGCCTGTAATGGGGGAGACCTGGGTTCGATCTCTGGGTTGGGAAGATCCCCTGGAGAAGGGCATGCCAACCCACTCCAGTATTCTTGCCTGGAGAATCCTCGTGGCCAGAGGAACTGGTAGGCTACAGTCCATGGGGTCACAAAGAATCGGACATGACTGAAGCAACTAAGCACATGAGAAGTAGCTACATAAATCATTACAGACATAAGACCAATCAATGTTGAAAGATGCTTTATCTACCTAAAATAATAGTCGTAAATTCATCAGTTGCTCAGTAGTGTCCAACTCTTTGCAACCCCATGGACTATAGCCCACCAGGTTCCTCTGGCTTTGGATTATCCTGGCAAGAATACTGGAGTGGGTAGCCATTTCCTTCTCCAGGGGATCTTTCCAACCCAGGGAATTGAACCTGGGTTTCCCTGCATTGCAGGCAGATCCTTTACTATCTGAGCCATCAGGGAAGCCCTATAAGCACATCAAATTATTTTCAAACTCTATATGAAATCACTGAAGTGAAACTAAATTTTCAATAAAAAGGATACTCAAGCACCCTGATATTATCAGAAAATAAGAAAATGCTCAAAGCACAAACCTATAGGAATATGCCAAAGGAACACAGAGCCAATTCAAAGAGCTCCAAATGGCCCAAAGTAGAACAATTTGAGCAATAAAATAGAGCAGAATTGGATTACAAACCAAAGTCATAAAATACATATCCATTAGTCCATACTGATATAAATAAATGATTACCAATAAATGAGAGAGTAGAGACAAGTCTACTGTACAGAAGAATTCAGAAAAGCTTATGTAAATGCAGCTTCCTCAAGAAGGTGGAGCATCATTCCCCAACCCTTAAATGTGGGATACACACAGTGACTTCCTTCCAAAAAGTAAAGAATGGTGGCCAGGGAAGAGGGGAGCACTTTAATCTGTAAAAACCTGATAAATACTACCTCAGCCAAGTGATATCTGAGTCAAGGCCTCAACAGTGATAGTGCATGCTGATAGCATGTACCATTAATATGATGTGATGAAAATGGCACTTTACCACTGTAGTCTTCTCCCCCAAGAACCCATAATTCCCATCTAATCATGAAAAAAATATCAGACAAACCCACACTGAGGGGCATTCTCAACACTACAGAATGCACCACCACTCCTGAAAACTGTCAAGGTCATCAAAAACAAAGACTCTGAAAAACTGCCACAGCTCAGAGAAGCCAAAAAGGGTATGATGCCAAAGGTAATGAGGTCATGAATAGGATCGCGGACAGAAAAAGGCAATTAGGAAAAAACTAAGGATTCGGAATAAAGAACGGACTTTAGTTAATGGTAATGTATCAGTATTGGTTCATTAACTGTAACAAACGGATGCTCCTAATGCATGATGTTAACAATGGGGGAAATGCACACGGGGTGTATGAGAACTCCCTGTACCACCTTCACTGCTTTTCTGTAAATCAAAAACTATTCAGAATTAAAAGGGCGTGTACATGTACAGATACATGTGCATACACCCATGCACATATATACACACAAATACACAGATGACCCTTGAACAGCATGGGAGCTGATCCAGGTATCATTTATCGTCGGTCCCCTCCGTATCTGTCCTTCCTCCATGACCACAGATCCACCCAACTGCAGGCCATGTAGCAGTGTAGCGTCTACTACTGAAAAATATCTGAGTGTAAGTGGACCCGTGTGGTTCAAACATGTGTCGTACAAGGGTCAACTCTGTGTGTGTGTGTGTGTGTGTGTGTGTGTGTGTGTATAGAGAGAGACAGAGAGATCAAAATGGATATACAGGGATAGACAGATTATACACACATCTAAGTTCCAAGACAGCAGGGACTTTGTTTTTTCACTACTCATACCCCACTGTTCTCCAGGGATTCTAATAAACATTTTTGGAATGAATAAATGAACACTTATGTTATGTGACACTGGTTTTATTTCTATAATTTCATCCACAAAAAGAATACAATATAAGCTATCACCTAACACTAGCCAAGAAGTTATAAAACATTAACAGATCCACGCAACAAACATTTTATCTTTATCTTTTTTTTTGTTAATTTTATTTTTACTTTATTTTACTTTACAATACCGTATTGGTTTTGCCATACATTGACATGAATCCACCATGGGTGTATACGAGCTCCCAATCCTGAATCCCCCTCCCACCTCCCACCCCATATCATCTCTCTGGATCATCTCCGTGCACCAGCCCCAAGCATCCTGTATCCTGTATAGAACATAGGCTGGCGCTTCGTTTCTTACATGATAGTATACATGTTTCAATGCCATTCTCCCAAATCATCCCACCCTCTCCCTCTCCCACAGAGTCCAAAGTCCGTTCTATACATCTGTGTCTCTTTTGCTGTCTCGCATACAGGGTCATCATTGCCATCTTTCTAAATTCCATATATATGTGTCAGTATACTGTATTGGTGTTTTTCTTTCTGGCTTACTTCACTCTGTATAATCGGCTCCAGTTTCATCCATCTCATTAGAACTGATTCAAATGAATTCTTTTTGATGGCTGAGTAATACTCCATTGTGTATATGTACCACAGCTTTCTTATCCATTCATCTGCTGATGGACATCTAGGTTGTTTCCATGACCTGGCTATTATAAACAGTGCTGTGATGAACACTGGGGTACATATGTCTCTTTCAATTCTGGTTTCCTTGGTGTGTATGCCCAGCAGTGGGATTGCTGGGTCATAAGGCAGTTCTATTCGCAGTTTTTTAAGGAATCTCCACATTGTTCTCCAT
>SJYT01033704.1:195830-247650 GCA_006410635.1 Cephalophus harveyi
GGAAGAATCAATATAGTGAAAATGAGTATACTACCCAAAGCAATCTACAGATTCAATGCAATCCCTATCAAGCTACCAGCAGTATTTTTCACAGAACTAGAACAAATAATTTCAAGATTTGTATGGAAATACAAAAAACCTCGAATAGCCAAAGCAATCTTGAGAAAGAAGAATGGAACTGGAGGAATCAACTTGCCTGACTTCAGGCTCTACTACAAAGCCACAGTCATCAAGACAGTATGGTACTGGCACAAAGACAGAAATATAGATCAATGGAACAAAATAGAAAGCCCAGAGATAAATCCACACACCTATGGACACCTTATCTTCAACAAAGGAGGCAAGAATATACAATGGAGTAAAGACAACATTTTATCTTTAATCTAAAAACTGTGATGGATGTTGGGGATTCAAAATCAAAATATACAAAATTCACAGTCTAATACTGAAAAACAAAGTTAAGTAGCTGGTCAATTCATAGATGACAAAGACAGAAAATGATTAAGTATCAGGGTCTTTCTTTGAGTACCATGGGTGTGCATACCAAAGTGCATCTAACTCTACGTGAGATAGTAGGTGGAGAAGGATTCATAAACAAAGAAGGTCAAGTGGGCCCATACAAGTTTTGTCTAAGGGGTACAAAGCATAGTGATGGCTGGTGCTTGAAAGGCAAAGAGGACCAGACAGTCAACGGGTCTAGGGAATCACTAGAGGGTTTTAAGGAAGACAGTGGCATGGAAAGATGGGTGGGACAGGGTTCAAGCAGAGTGCTATCAGTTGTGAAGTTGTGGGAGCAGATCAGACAAAGATGGTGAATTGAAACAGAGGGGAGGGGACAGAGTTAAGAACTATTTAGGAGGTAAAATATCAAGTTTGACAATTATTGAATATGGATGGTGATGCCTCTTATTTCTCCATTTTACCCCTTGCCATCTTCAATCCATTCCCCCCACAGCAGATATAATTATCTTTTTAAAGCAGGGCTTTCCTGGTGGTCCAGGGGTTGTGAGTATGCCTTGCAATGCAGGGGACACTGATTCTATCCCTGGTCCGGCAAGATGCTACATGCCATGGAGCAGTCAAGCTCATGTGCCACAACTACTGAACCCCTGCACCCTACAGCCTGTGCTTTGCAACAAGAGAAGCCACCACAAGGAGAACCTGCGCACTGAGATGAAGAGCAGCCCCTGCTCTCCGCAACTAGAGAAAGCCCACGCACAGCAACAAAGACCCAGTGCAGCCAAAAATAGCTAAGTACATAAATAAAATTATGTTTTTAAAAAACCTCACCCACAAATCTTGTGAATTTTATTTAAAAAAAAAAAAAAGGCAGATCATCTCACCCTTGCAATTAAAACCTGCCAATGCCTTCATATTAGATATTCCAAAACTAAATTTCTCAGTGTGGTCTCCAAAAGGTAACATAATCAAATTCTTGCTTTCTTTTTCAACTTCATCATGTGCTATCCTCCTCCAGCTACAATGCTTTTCTTTCATTTCCTTAAATACATCAAGCTCCTTCCATTTTAGAGCCATTACTTCTGCCTGAAATATTCTTTGTCTATTTGTTCCATGGATCTCCACTTAAATGTTACCTCTCAAAAGGTCCAAAACAAAAAGGTCTCTTTCTTATCAATTACTCTCCATCACAGCATCCTGTTTCCTTTTTTTGCACTTAATAATATAATTTACAAGTACAGCTGATTCTTATTATCTGCAGCGGTTATGTTCTGTAAAGTCACTGCACTGAATTAGTGAATACTGAACTCCCAGAGGAAATACACCGTTAGGTTCCTGTGAGCCTCTGGTCAAAAACTTTTCACCAACTGAACAACACATGATTTTATTTTATCTGTGTTTCTGTTTAATGATACCTATTCAATACACGTACAGTATTGATTCATGAACACTGAATTCATGGCCAACAGTGCTATAACTCATGCCTGAACAAAGCTTTTGTTGCTATTCACACTAAGTCATGTCCAACTCTTTGTGACCCCATGGACTACAGCACGCCAGGCTTCCCTGTCCTTCTCTATCTCCCTCAGTTTGCTCAAACTCATGTCCACTGAGTTGATGATGCCATCCAATCCTCTCATCCTCTGTCATCCCCTTCTCCTCCTACCTTCAATCTTTCCCAGCATCAGTCTTTTCCAGTGAGTCAGTTCTTCCCATCAGGTAGCCAAAGTATCAGAGCTTCAGCTTCAGCAACAGTCCTTCCAATGAATATTCAGGGTTGATTTCCTTTAGGATTGACTGGTTTGATCTCCCTGCTGTCCAAGGGACTCTCAAGAGTCTTCTCCAGCACCACAGTTCAAAAGCATCATTCTTCGGTGCTCAGCCTTCTTTAGGGTCCAACTCTCACATTCGTACATGACTAATGTAAAAACCACAGCTTTGACTAGATGGACCTTTGTCGGCAAAGTGATGTCTCTGCTTTTTAATATGCTGTCTAGGTTTGTCTAGCAAGTACTTTCTCTGTAAGAGACATCACAGCTTCTTGTGCTTAGGAACACGACACAGCACTCTGGTACACTCTGGGGCCACAAGCAGCGGAAAGACCAACAAGAGCACAATTATGCAAAAATCACATGGCACCAAATAGACCATGAAAAAGAGATCTGTTTCTAGTATGACAGTTGAAATAAGAAGGTCAAACGTTGCCCTGTTCAGCTTCAGCAGGGAATGTGTGCATCAATTCTAATTTTTCGCTGCTCTGTGAATGTCTGTGAATGACTTCAGAAGTGCAGCAAGTACTCATTTCAGTTACAAACTAATGTTAGCAAGTACACAGCGTCACACATTATGTCAGAGACCAGGAGTGTTTGTCCTCTTAGCATCTGGTACTCAGTAGACATTCAATAAATATTCAAGAATAAATAACTGCATGAATGTCTAACAGGTAGGTGGACATAGAAACCTGAAGGTCAATCAGAGAAGAAGCTTAAGATAAAATACAGACATGTGAAATAATCACAGATGTGGTTAAATGCTGGAAGAGAATTTAAACAAGGTGCTATATGATATGGGCTTCCCTGGTAGCTCAGGTGGAAAAGAAAGTGCCTGCAATGCAGGAGACCCCAGTTCGATTCCTGGGTCGGGAAGATGACTGGAGAAGGGATAGGCTACCCACTCCAGTACAGTATTCTTGGTCTTCCTTGGTGGCTCAGACGGTAAAGAATCCACCTGCAATGTGGGAGACTTGGGTTCAATCCTTGATTGGGAAGATCCCCTGGAGGAGGGGATGGCAACGCACTCCAGTATTCTGGCCTGGAGAATCCCCACAGACAGAGGAGCCTGGCAGGCTACAGTCCAAGTGGTTGCAAAGAGTCAGACATGACTGAGCAACTAAGCACAGCTATATGACAGAGAATTATTGAGGAGACTTAATTAGGATGGTTCAGGAAGTTAATTCTGAAAAACTGACTCAAGCTGAGAACTGAGAAATACGAAGGAGCAAGTCGTGAAGCTGAGTGAGGGGGAAAATTCCAGGCAGAGAACACCGAGTGTAAAGAAAATGAAACAGGAAAGTGTCTTAATGCCTAGGAAATGCTTTCTATTTAAAAGCTGAGATGAAAAGGTGGCTACATGAACGTGTCAGTGCCTGAATGACTTCATCACAAACACCTCCCAAGCTTTCAGAACCAGTAACTTCAATCAGTTTAGCACTTCCCAGAAATGTACAAAGGGAGTTAACTTTCACTGAACTCCGTAGAACAACTTAAATAAATATGGCCATCAAGTCTCCTGACAGTCAAAGATTAGGATGGCACTGAGGGGAATTAATTCACAGGGATAAGTCAAATAAAAAAACGTAAAGGGAGTTTTCCAACTTCTCCCACTCCCAACGCCCTTAATAACAGGGCCTGAATCCCTTTGTTTTAGTCCTTCTCTTTGTGCTCACTCAGACTCAGAAAGTTAAGGGTATGTTTGTTCCTATTTTGACTATGCAGTCAGTCTGCAAAATAGAAACTGAGAAATAATCAAAGGCACAATGTGGCTTCTCTCATCCAGAGGAAGCACAATTGTGGGACCCTATGAGGACTAGAAAATCACATACAAGAGAGATACATAATAAATTTCCCTTCGTGTAACAAGTACTGGGCAAAATTACTTTTATATATGAATAATTGCAGCAATAAACACCGATAAAGCAGGAGTAATGGCATCATTAGGAACAACCAAATAATTCAGGCATCAAACAGACCACCAGTAGTCTCGAGAATCAGCCTACTTCACCTTACTGAGAACAAACCATTATGAATAGATGGAAACCACAGGAAATGCTCATTTTCTCAAGATTTGTACGTTTATACTCGATCAACTGCTGTGGATTCCAGGAGAGAATGTACTTCTAGGGTTTATGGTCCTGAGAGGATGGGCAATGGGTGAATAATGGGAAAAGGGAATAAAGGAGAAAAGGAAATGTCACAGTCAACTCACAGCCAGCACAGTGAAATGTTCTCTGCTTATTCAGTATATAGAACACCTGTCCAAATACCTGTAGTGATGCAATTATCTCTGACACACCAGTTGAGTCCAAATGTGTCAAATCTACCTTACATACATTGTGTTGCAACCTTCTGTGGAGGGAACCTGGGGAAATACAACACATGGCAAGTCTCTTCTAGAAGACTGAGAGCCACAGATGGTAAATCAACTGGTACAGACTACAATTAATGATTTTATCATAAAAACAATGCTTTTATAATTAGGTTCTCAGTCAGTTCAGTTCAGTCACTCAGTCGTGTCCGACTCTTTGCGACCCCACGAATCGCAGCACGCCAGGCCTCCCTGTCCATCACCAACTCCCAGAGTTCACTATCATTTTCTGAATGTTGAGCTTTAAGCCAACTTTTTCGCTCTCCTCTTTCACTTTCATCAAGAGGCTTTTTAGTTCCTCTTCACTTTCTGCCATAAGGGTGGTGTCATCTGCATATCTGAGGTGATTGATATTTCTCCCGGCAATCTTGATTCCAGCTTGCTACCCAAAAAATTCATTTAGCCCACTGCACTGACCAGAAATATAGAACTAATACTTCTACTTGAAATAGCCAAGTAAAAACTTTACCATTATCTCTATGAGAAAATGCAGTCCTAATTTACCATAGACGGTAAGCAGTGACTCCTTCGGAGGCATCAAAGCCCTATCCAGCAAGACCCCTAAGGTTTCAGCGCAGCACTAGGGTCACTGAAGTCTTACTAATCCTCTCCTGCAGTGGCTATTTAAAGTAAAACTTAATGAAATATAATTAAAATTTTGGTTCCTTACTAGCCACATGCAAAACGCTCAACAGCCACATGAGGCTAATGGCGATCATATCAGACAGTGCAGAAAGAGAACATTTCTAGAATATTTCCATCACCACAGCAAGTTCTGGACAACACCACTCAACGTCTTTATGAAGGAAAGCGCCTCAGAGCACCATAAAAGGGCTCCCTGGGAACAGATGGTGGTGATGATAGCGCAGCGGCGTGAATGTACTTAACGCCACTGAACCGCACACTTAAAAAGGGTTAAGATAGTAAATTTTATGTTACCCACCCCCAAAAGGCTTGTGTGTATGTGGGAGGGGGGAGGTTGACCAAGGCCCCAAGGTAAGAATAGCTCAAAATCTCTGTAATGTGATCTACAATTGAGCTTATTATTCGACTACAAACCTGAGTGCTCCCTCAGTTATGAAATCTTACTCAAAAGTCTGGCTTTAACCTATGAGGGGGAGTTGCCCATTTGGAACATATTTGATATACGCAGTGACTTCTAAGAACACAACTCTCCACATAAGCAATGCCTACCCACCCAAAGGTCCAAGAATAAAAGTGGAGCCATTTGAATCAGAGCCAACTTTATCACGTATTTCCATCTGGAGTTTTGATTTAGCATGTTCTTTATAGAGAGAGAAATGCTAATAGTAACTTTATCAACCATTCTTAGGTCATATACACTGAATTTTCTGTGGTTCTGATAAAATACCTACCCTTAAACCTTTCGGAGAAGGCAATGGCACCCCACTCCAGTACTCTTGCCTGGAAAATCCCATGGACGGAGGAGCCTGGTGGGCTGCAGTCCATGGGGTCGCTGAGTCGGACACGACTGAGCGACTTCACTTTCACTTTTCACTTTCATGCATTGGAGAAGGAAATGGCAACCCACTCCAGTGTTCTTGCCTGGAGAATCCCAGGGACGGGGGAGCCTGGTGGGCTACCGTCTATGGGGTCACACAGAGTCGGACACGACTGAAGTGACTTAGCAGCAGCAGCAGCCTTAAACCTTTCCAGTCTGATGGAACAACCTGCCTTTGAAAGAAGCCAACTCTCCTGAAATGGCATCATATGTGTGATGTGGGCTCGACTGCAACAATAGAGCAACTCACTCAGATGCACTGCTGGATGGATCCTGAACATGCCAGCCCTCATCCCAAACACAAATCTTAAATCTAAGAGCTACTTGCAAATTTCCATTCGTGACAAAGTTCCTGTTAAGTCTGTCTGTTAAGACAGAGCAGGACAAATTTAAAGCTTTTTTTTTTTTCCAGAATTCAAGAAAAGAATTTAAGATACACATTATCCCATAGGTTTTATCTCATCTGCTGCACACAGTGGGTCAATACACCATGCACAAGCTTTGGCATCAGACAGATATGTTTCAAATCCTGGCTCCAGCAATTACTAGCTGTATAACTTTGAACAATTCACCTAACCTTTAAGACTCAATTTTCACATTTTAAAGATGAAAATAATAGTAACTACCTTGATTTTACGGCTGTAGTAAGATAACATAAGTAAAAGACTGACATCATGTCCAACAACAACAAAAAAAAGGCTTTTAGAAACTTCTCTGCACGATTGCCACTGCCCACTCCAGTCAATCACCTCTCCACTTTTGCTATATATTCAGCACTTAAGTCACATAGTCCATCCTCAATAAGTGGTCACTATTATTTTTACAGTACTACACAGCTCATCCAAACTAGCCCTATCCCCTGACCTCACCTCTGCTAGTTTGCAGATTCACTGACCCCATCTGCTCACTAATTACGGCACCTCAGAGTATACTCTTCAGCTAGCCAATGCCCCTTCCTCTCTCCACATGGCTCCCTGACACCCCCTCAATGGCTGATTCGGCAGTGCCTGCTAATACTGGGCCAGGTTCATAGAGTTCTAGACTGACAACCTATACTAAAATGACATTAGAGCACATGTTCATATACACACCTTCCAGAATGATTTTGCACAAAGGTTCACTTTTAATCATTTTTAGAAAAACATTTCACTAAGAAATTCTAAACTACCTTCCCTAGGACTTCCAAAAATGTAAAACAGGATGAGGAAATTCCAGGCCCGAGACCAGACTGACAAATGGCTTAAATTTCATGTAATCCAGGACAGAGCTTCTACTGCCACATGGTTTGTGCTTTAAAATCAACATATTTAATAATGCATGTATCTGAAAAATCTAACTATCTTTCCAAAATCATCCTTTACCCTTAGCATCTGATCCTGACGTCACTTCTCAAATTAGGAGTCAAGAGCACCAAAAAGAAATCAGCTTCTGAGGAGTGGCTGTAATGATGGGTGGCTATGATGACAGAAAAGATACTGGCCAGTTGTCATCACACAGCCCTGCATCTTGCTGATTTAGGTCACCCACACTTGTCACCTTGAGCACTCCCACTTGACTCTAAAAGAAGTCTGGGCCATGTTAATTCAAATTTTCATTCTACCTATTGTGACCAAAAGACAGATGCTAAATACTAGGTCCACATAATGAGACTTGAGTCCCTGTACCAGTGCCATGGGCAGCTATACCAAAGACCCACCAGAGGCTAAGCCAAGGTCTCCTGAATCAGAATATTCATCTTGCCCACATGTAGCCTCAGGGCTGCGTAAAGGGGATAAGCTTTATGGCTATACCCAAGGATCAAGCCACAGAAAAGGAGACAGGACAGATGGAAGTAAGGAAGCTGATCTCAACTGGGCTCAACAAGGGTCAGGGTCTATGTCAAAGCAAGCAATGAGAATGACTGTACATTTTAAGCCAATCATGTCCAAGGTATGGAACCAGGAGGAGGGAATCATTCATGGTTCTTTCAAAGGCACCAGGAGCTGAGACAGGTGTAGGATGCACAGCAACAGGATAGATATCAAACATGGTTCAGGCAAAGGAAAGCTGGCCTAGAGCTACTTAGAGATGGTAGAAATACTAAATACGAAGACAGTATTAAGACTTGGATGGCTATTACTGGAGAGCAGTTATCAGGGATAAAGCACTAAAACAGAATGTGAGCTACCTCACCAGCAACATAAAATACTAGAGGACAACAAAAATCTGGAGTTTCTTAGGGAAAAGCTATTCAAAATCAGAATTCTATGTCCAGCAGTGATCATTCAAGTGTATGGACCAAAACAAAGTCATTTCATTCAGGGCATTTAAGGGTATAAAATAATCAGCCCAATTCACTTTTACTGGGGCCAAAAACAGAGACTGTATTCTGATAACATGAAAAATAAATAAGAATAAAGATTCAAAACAGATAAGAGAAAATCAGAAAAACAGAATTAGACCAGAATAGATATAATTTTTTTTCAAATAGAGAATACACTCTTTTTCAATACGCACAGAACCTTTCTGAAAAATGATAATGCAATATGCTAAAAAGAAACTCTCAAAGTTCTAAAACCCCAAAATCATATATAGATCAGGGAATTCCCTGACAGTTCAATGGTTAAGACTCTATCCACACTCTTATCACTGAGGGCCTGGGTTTGATCCCTGCTTGGGGAACTAAGATCCCTTAAGTCATGTGGCATGGCCAAAGAATAAAATAAAATACATTAAAAAAAAAAATAGAGACCCTATTTATGATCAAAATGTAACAAAACTGAAAATTATAATAATAACCAAAATAAGAAGCATTTTTAAAATACTATTTTAAATAGTAGTGTGTAATTTAGAAATACGAGACTCTAAGAATATCACACATTAAAACCCAAGGAGAACAAGCAAACTAATGGACCCAGGAAGATGACTGCTTTATCTGCTTTAGAAAATTAGAAAAAATGTTTTAAAAGATTGAAAATTTTAAAAATTAAATATTAAACAAGCTTGAACATGATACAAGAAAACAGAAGAAAGAGATTATAAGGTAAAAGGAGAAATTAATAGAATCGAAAACAAAACAAAGGAGGAGATGGCAACTTAGCAAGTCACATCATAAGAGAAAATAAAGATCAAATATAAATATCATTTAGTAAGCACCTCCTAGCTCCAGGTCGGAGAAGGCAATGGCACCCCACTCCATTACTATTGCCTGGAAAATCCCATGGACGGAGGAGCCTGGTGGGCTGCAGTCCATGAGGTCACTAAGAGTCGGACACGACTGAGCGACTTCACTTTCACGCATTGGAGAAGGAAATGGCAACTCACTCCAGTGTTCTTGCCTGGGGAATCCCAGGGATGGGGGAGCCTGGAGGGCTGCCGTCTATGGGGTCACACAGAGTCGGACACGACTGAAGCGACTTAGCAGCAGCTCCAGGTACTGTATGCCAGAACTGGGGACAGAATTGAAAAGGACCAACATATGCTGGCTGGGCTTCCCTAGTGGCTCAGAGGTTAAAGCGTCTGCCTCCAGTGCGGGAGACCCGGGTTCGATCCCTGGGTTGGAAAGATCCCCTGGAGAAGGAAATGGCAATCCACTCCAGTATTCTTGCCTGGAGAATCCCACGGATGGAGAATCCTAGTAGGTTACAGTCCACGGGGTCGCAAAGAGTCGGACACGACTGAGCGACTTCACCTCACCTCACCTCATGCTGGCTAGGTCCAAACCACAGGTGGTCTAGAAAGGTTTACTAGAAGGAAAACCTGACATTAGCATTTCTAGCTTCCATTTTTAATCTTTGTAGTTTGACTTTGTTCTTATTGGAAACTGAAAATTTACATTCATTTGTATTTAATAATACAAACTTTTGATGATCTGGGCTTTTTCCTCTTTTAGAATACTTATAGTGAACAGTTACACTGAAAAAAATCCATGTTATTTCTCACAGTTTCAAGTCTTATTTCTCTGTTCCTTCAGTTTTCTTTCTGATCAGTGCTTCCGCTTCCCCTGCCACTCTCTTATCTGCAGGTTAAGCTTGGGGGTGTTAATTTACAAAGGATGCCCACAATTCTTGACTGTAAAAATGTTCACCTAGGACCAATGTATCTACTTACCTGGAGTACACAGTGTTATATAAGTGGTGGTAAAAGCATCAGATATATGCTGTTGTTTTATCAGACATACTAAATAATGCACAACTAATTCAAAATATCAATTTCATTCTGTCTCTAGTTACTCGAGACTATACTACATGCATTATCTTATCTACAACTGAAGGGTAGTACTTATACTCAAAGCCACTGCTAGACTGAATTAAATGTTGCAAATAATATACACGTAGTTTATCTACCTCTGTCTTTTCTATTTTCCATCTTAAGAGTCTTTAAAATGTAAAAGCAAGTTGAATTTTCTGCTTACTCTCTATTAGCCAATTTAATCGATCAAGCCAAGTGTAAAATAGCAAAAAACTGTTTTCACTTTGCCATTTTCCCAAACACATGAAACTTAAGAACTCTTTGATCTTAATTAAGATGACATTACCGAGGGGACTGAAACACCTCTCCTCTATTATACTGGTCCACTTCCCACAATATTGCATAATTAGGAACAAGAGACAAAGTGATGTATTTATATCAGCACTTACTGAAATACTAATTAAACGCTTTAATAATTCAACAATTACATGAACATAGTCCAATGGGATCAAATGATTCCCAAGCAGTTACTGTTTTATCAGAAACAAGTTAGTATAAAAATGTTTTTGAGCTCTAAAAGGTACAACAGTACTTCTCATTATCATCACTTGTAGCAGCAATATTTAACTGCTGGAAAGTCCTGAAAGAACTGCATGATTTGGAATTTATTTTCATGATCACCACACCTGTTTTGCTTCTCTTACAGAGTATTTATTCTTCCAATAAGCAATCACTGAACACCTATGTACCAGGCATGAAGGCACAAATTATTACAGAAATGTTTAGAAGAGACACAAGGATAATTCAAAACAGCAACAAGTTCCTAAAGGCCATCTATAGTTGCCTTTGATAAGGCTTTTGTTATTGTCAAATAACACTTAAATACCAGAGCATGTGATGTCTCGCTGTGTCCAACACGTAAAAACTAGATCATAACTTGACATTTGTGACAACGTGGATGGATCCAGGGGGTATTGTGCTTAGTGAAATGTCAGACACAAAGACAAATACTGTATCATCTCACTTAAACGTGGAATCCAAAAAACAAAACAAATAAACAAAGCAAAATGAAAGCAGACTCACAGATACAGAGAGCAAACTGGTGGTTGCCAGAGGGGAGGAGGCTGAAGGGTTTGGCAAAAAAGGTGAAAAGAATTAAGAGGTACAAACTTTCAGTAATAAAATAAACAAGCCAAGGAAGATACAGTATACAGCACAAGGACCATAGTCAATAATACTGTAATAACTTTGTATGGGAACAAATGATTACTAAACTTACTATAGTGACCATTTCATAATGTAGGCAGATATCTGATCAATACGTAGTACACTTGCAACTGACATAATATTATATATCAACTTACATTTCAATTAAAAAAATTAGATGATACTTTCAAAAGGATCCTAAACAGTTTGCAATGATCATAATCTCAGACATCATAAAGAAACATCTAATTTGTGTTAAATCTCATGTTAGTATAATAATAGTATAGATTAGTAAAAACCACCTGCTGTTCTATAGAGCAATCAACAGAGATATAAATAATGAGTTAAAAACAGCAAGGAATGATATTTCTTCTGCTTTCTTTGAATGTCACTTATTTTAATTTATTTCTATGATTATTTTGTTTATATTTATTTTATAGTTTTAGCTCTTACATATTGTTGTTGATCCATTTTGAGTTAATTTTCACATTATGGCAGTCACTATGGAAAACAGTATGCAAGTTTCCCCCAAAATTGAAAATCAGGTGGCCATATGATTCAGCAATCCCATTCCTGAGCATGTATGCAGACACAATTCATACAGAACTATAATTTAAAAAAATACACGTACCCCCATGTTCACAGCAGCGCTATTTACAACAGCCAGGACATGGAAACAACCTGAATGCCCATCTGTAGATGAATGGATAAAGAAGATGTGGTACACACACACACACACACACACACACACACAAAATAGAATATTACTTAAGCCATTAGAAAGAATGAAATAATGTCACCTAGAGACCGTCATACTAAGTGAAATAAGTCAGAGAAGGAGAAATATCCTATGACATCCTTTATATACAGAATCTAAAAAGAAATGATACACATGAACTTATTTACAAAACAGAAACAGACTCGCAGACTTAGACAATGAACTTAAGGGTGCCAGGCAGGGGGAAAGATGGGGTAACGGGTCAGGGAGTTTGGAATCAATATGTACACACTGCTATATTTAAAACAGATAACCACCAAAGTCCTACTGTGTAGCACGGGGAACTCTGCTCAATGTTACTTGGCAGTCTGGATGGGAGGGGGTTTGGGGGAGAATGGGTACCTGTATATGTATGACTGAATCCCTTTGCTATCCACCTGCAACTATCACAAAATTGTAATCGGCTATACTCCAATAAAAAAGAAAAAGTTAAAAAAAATTTGTGAAATAAGTCAGAGAAAGACAAACACCACATGACTTCACTTATATGTGGAACTTTAAAAACAAAGTAAGACAGAAAACCAAAATGAAAACAGACTCCTAGATACAGAGAACAAACTGGTGGATGCCAGAGGGGAGAGGGCTAGGGATGGGGATGTTAAACAGGTGAAGAGGATTAAGAGGTACAAACCTCCAGTAATAAAATAAGCAAGCCACAGGGATGCAATATACAACGTGAGGAATTTGGTCAATAATACTGTCATAATTTGTATGAAGACAGATGATTATTAGATTTATGGTGATCATTTCATAATGCATGAAAATGTACACCACTATGTAATAAACCTGAAACTAATATTGTACATCAACTACATACTTTTAAAGCAATAGCAAAATGATAAGAATATATTAAAAACAAAACAAAAAACAATTCTCAAATGTTTAATAATATATATTTTTAAGATATGACTTTCAGCTGCTGTCTCACCTTCCAACTAGACCGAATCAGATTTTAAACCATCCTTATGGCATTGTACATATGCAGGGAGCAAACGCAATCTATTGAAGCGAAGCAGTGTGTGTAAAAGGGCTCAATTAAATGGTGGAATGTTTCTTGTAAATTAAAGCCCTACTGAATAATCATCTTCCATGCAAATTATCTTTCATGGGGTGTTCCAACAATGTGCCATCATCATATGTAGCCACTTTAATACATGCTTATTTGTAATGCTTGACATAATGAATTCTCCCTCTTTATTCCATAGAAATGAGAATGAGAATTTAAGCTTTTTAATTTTTGCTTGCTAGACTGCCTTTGTGAGTGTACCAATAGTGAGACACTATTTTTTCAAAACCTATAGTGCAGAAAAATGATTTATCCATATGCACACTACTAGCACATTTATCAGAAACAGCAGTTTAAATGGATTTCTGATGAATAAAAAAAAACCATATTATCCTCTCCTCCTTCAACAAAGTAAAATTTCCCTGGATGCCCATAAGCTCACTTCTCCTAATCCTTATCTCAAATCTTTAAGGTTTCTATCCTTAAACAAAAAGTCATATGCTAAAACAAAAATACACAAAATAGAATTTGTTAGCATAATGCATCAGGGGTCCACATATTTCCTAAAATTTACACAAAATCAGATGTTGCATGTGCAAGTGTGTACTTTCTGAGAAGGCAGTTTTTTCTTTTCAAAAAGTATTTTATTGAAATATTACTGACTTATAACGTGTTAATTTCTGCTGTACATCAAAGAGATTGTTTTAAAATGTATACACATACACATTCTTTTTTCATATTAATTTTCTACTATGGTTTATTATAGGATAGTGAATATAGTTCTGTGCTACATACAATAGGACCTTGCTGCTTGAGAGTGCAAAGTTTTTAATCTGATTCCTAAAGGGGTGAAAAAAAGACAAAAAGATTAAGAATTAACAAGGAAAGCTAAAAGATACACTCTCACGGAGTCATAGTTGATGGTACAAGTACAGAAAGTTTGACTGATGTCCAGTGGATGCAAACTTAGTTCCCTTGGTGCTAACATGCTACATGTTTATCACACAGAACAAAGATTTCTACTCAAAATGATCAAATTAAAATACTCAAAGTCATTTCTTTAAACCAAAAGAGAGATCCCACACATCCTTCCTAAGCACTCCAGATTAATTACATGCATTTGAAGTATCAACTGAAGCCGTGAAAAGAATAACTGACAAGGGTGTTAAGGAGGGACTCTGAGTCATATCTGAGGACAAGAGCCCAGTGTACCAGCAGAAGGCTGGTGAAGACAGGCTAATTCAGTGGCACGGTTTCATGTTTCACGAAGGTCTCTGTAAACATCAGGTTTCCTTCTCCTCCCCCTAAAGGGTCCTCAAAGTCCTTAGCTTAACTATTAACTAAATCATAAACACTGAACTACATTTTAAAAAACTTCTCAGAAGTCTTTCCAATCACTTTAATATAATGAACTAGAAAAATTCCCAGGGACCTGTAGGTTCAATTAAATACCACAACTGCTACAACAGCAATATACTACTGAGGGAGCCCTGTTAGGAACTCACTACCAAAACCACTACACTTCTAGTTAATAAGCACCATTCCCAGGTTCTATTCAACATTAATGTGCCCCCGGAAACCCTAAGTAACAACGCGTGACTTTGCAAGGAAGGCAGAACTTTCTTATAAAGCTAGTGTGGCAGAAACACTGCTGACTGTATCTGCATTGATCCAAATATGTTTTTAAAAAAATTTTTAAGAAAAGCAGCTTGAGGAAGGACTACTTCTGAAGACATAGCACTGAACAATATCAACATTGCAAAAAAATTTCAGTTTTTTCCGAGTGAGTATAAAGCAACAGAATCTTATGCAATCCACAAATAGGCAAACACACAAAATACACTAGGGACATTCTATGTGTATAAAATTATCTTTAATTAAAATAAAGAACACAAAGGAAAATACAATTAACTTTTTTTCCCTGCATTTCTTTTTTTATAAAACGTCACAGTACTCTGTAAGTTAAATTTTACTTTTCATATTTCAAACTTTACCAAAAGCTTTCCCATAAGATACTTTGGAAACTGTCATTTTCTAGAAAAAAAACTTAAACTGTTAATTCTTAAATACAACCATTATGTGAGCTCAATGGCCTTTAGCCTGAGTTTAGGGAACACCCAAATACTAGAATCCTGGTTACATATCTCAAAGGAGAGTCACAACCTCATGCATGAATCTCTATTTGATCCCCTTTCCCTACTGTGTGTCCATTTAAACAGAGTTCTTTACTGTCCTGACCTACATACTTACAAAGCAAAGTTCTTGCACGCTCCAGTAAACAAGCAATCTTTCCCAGAGATGGCTGGACACTGTCCTTTACCTTTTACCACTCATTCTGCCCCACGATTCACTACATGATCCACTTAGACCTAAGACAAGTTTCTCCTACTGAAATAAAAATAAACATTATTTTCCATGAACTTTGATAACATATGTAAGGGTTTATAGTGTAAGTCGTTCCGCCATGTCCGACTCTGCAATCCCATGGACTGCGGCACGCCAGGCTTCCCTGTCCTCCATCATCTCCTGGAGCTTGCTCAGACTCATGTCCATCGAGTCGGTGATGCCATCCAACCATCTGGTCCTTTGTTGTCCCCTTCTCCTCCTGCCCTCAATCTTTCCCAGCAGCAGGGCCTTTTCTAATGAACAACAACATAGCGTGAGTGCTACGGCAGCACGCTGTTTGAAGCCACTGTGCGGATTAAAATGATTAGGTCGTGGTGCTGGAGAAGACTCTGGAGAGTCCTCTGGACTGCAAGGAGAGCATACCAATCAATCTTGAAATTAACCCTGAATATTCACTGGAAGGACTGATGCTGAAGCTGAAGCTCCAGTACTGTGGCCACCAGATGCAAAGAACTGACTCACTGTGAAAGACCCCGATGCTGGGGAAGATTGAGGGCAGGAGGAAAAGGGGGCCACAGAGCAGGAGATGGTTAGATGGCATCAACGACTCATGGACATGAATTTGAGCAAACTCGGGGAGACAGTGAGACAGAGGAGCCTGGTGTGCCGCATGCAGTCCATGGGGTCACAGAGGCAAACACAACTGAGCAACTGAACAACACACTCTTGATAAATTCCTATATGCCAGCTTTGCGACCCCATGGACTGTAGTCTACCAGGCTCCTCCATCCATGGGATTTTCCAGGCAAGAGTACTGGAGTGGGTTGCTATTTACTTCTCCAGGGGATCTTTCCGACCCAGGGATCGAAGCCAGGTCTCCCGCATTGTAGGCAGATGCTTTTACCGTCTGAGCCACCAGGGAAGTCTATATGCCAGCTATGAAGTCAAAGTAGAGAGGCATACACAGACTTTCAATAATACAAGTATCTGTTGAACTTCATTTTCTCTAGAATCTAGTGTTTAAATGCCTTCCCTTGTAGATAGATACCTAAAGCTCAATAATAATCTGCCCTATATGCCTCACCTTCTGCTCACGTAAATTCATTTAATGTTCACAACAACCCTATGAGGTAGACACTTAGCATGCAGTGCGCTTCAGTCGTGTCCGACTCTGTGTGACCCCATGGACCACAGCCCGCCAGGCCCCTCGGTCCATGGGATTCTCCAGACAAGAACACTGGAGTGGGCTGCCACTTCCTTCTCCAATGCTTAGTATTATATCCGTTTTATAAATGTGAAACTAAAGCACAGAGAGATTAAGTACCAATAAGGACCAGAAACAAAATTTAAACTGAGGCAGTCTGAGTCCCAGATGGTGATCAGAGGGTATGGAGATTTGGGGGCAAAAGTGTTTTTCCAAGAAAAAGTTAAATGATACACCATTGAAATCCTGACTCTGGTAATCGCCATTAAAATATATTTTTGAAATATCTAAGAATACATTCTATCCAGAAGTAGAAACTGTAGTCAGGAAAGAGATCAGAGAACTTTTAACTCCCTCCTTTTTGTGGGGGGCGGGTGGCACACCAGCAGCATGTGGGATCTTGGTTCCCAGACGAGGGATGGAGCTTGCACCCCTAAAGTGGAAATGCAGAGGCTTAACCTTTGGACCCCCAGGAAATTCCCTTAAGTCCTTCTAATTTAGTTCAACGTTGAGTTTTTCTGTGCCAGCACGAGAGGTGGGGGGGGGGGGAATCCGACAACCCCAAATTACTCATAAGGAGCATTTTTCTTCCTATCCATAGGCTCTTTTGGAGAAGGGAATGGCAATCCCCTCCAGTATTCTCGCCTGGAGAATCTCATGGACAGAGGAGCCTAGTGCACCACAGTCCACAGGGTCGCAAAGAGCCGGACACGACTGAGCGACTAACGGTAACGGTCACAAGAATTCATTACTATCACCATTTTTGCTACAATAGTTCTGTGCTGAGAAGGTATCAACAGAACAGATTAAGACATTATTATTTGCAAGGATTTTCAAGTTAAAAATTCGGTAAATTATTAATCATAAAAATCACTAAAGTGTTAAGAAAACCTCAGATTAAATGGTGCTGAAGCATACAAACACCTACAAAAAAGAACTAGAAGCCCAAATTCTTTCTCTCCTCTTGATCATTTTCCTATCCATAAAATATAGGAGCTAAAATGTAAAACAGAGCATTCCTACAATGTACAAACACAGAAAAATTAATCATTAAAAAAACAGCTATGGGGAACTCCCTGCGGGGCCCAGTGATTAGAACTCCTAGCTTTCATTGCCGAGGGCCTGAGTTCAATCCCTAGTTGAGGAGCTAAGATTCTGCCAGCCACGTATGTGTGGGCAGGTGAGTGAGTGAGTGTGTGTTTGTGTGTCTGTCTTAATCACTCAATCATGTTCGACTCTTTGTGACCCCATGGACTGTAACCTGCCAGGCTCCTCTGTCCATGGAATTCTCCAGGCAAGAATACTGGAATGGCTTGCCATTCCCTTCTCCAGGGCATCTTCCCAACCCAGGGATCAAGCTGGGATCTCCTGCATTGCAGGTGGATTCTTTACCAGCTGAGCCACCAGGGTGGAACAGCCAAAAAAAAAAAAAAAAACCCCCAAAATGCAGCAACTCCTCAGATGATTTAAGACACTGCACTGCTGCTTACCAGCAGATTACAATCAACTTCAGGAGGATCTAAAGTACTCAATTTCTAAACTATTCAAAGACAAAGATATCTTTTAAGTTTCTTTAAAATCCTTTTAAGTTTTAAAATATGTTTATTATAAAATATGGCCAAATTATAAGCACTGGTGCTATAGTGGTGAGTATAGCTGCCTTCCAAATTATAGAACGTTTAACAAAAAGAAAAATATAATTCACAACCCAGGACATTAGCATTTTAAGGTGTTTTCTTCCAATCGTTTCCTTATGCATTGCTTTACGTAACTATCATTATTAAAGAGAGAAAGAGGGAGGGAAAGTAGAAGAGAGAAAGAGCTTTTTTTAAACCTGAACAATTTACAGCAGGGATTTTTCATGCTGCCACAAGGCTCTACATGATCTGTCATCACCCAAACCCCAAGAACCTGTGCAAGCGCAGCCTTTGTAACTCTTCCCTCCTCCTCTCCGCAGCAGCCCTTTGCCTTTTGCTATTCCTAGGACACAAGAGTCACATTTCCAACTCTGGCCTTTTGTACTTTCCGTTTCTTCTGCCTCAGAAGTTCCTCCTCCATCTACCTCAGTGTCAGGTCCAGACACTTATTTGAGGTCCTTGCTCAAAAGCCATTTTCTCAGTGAAGTCTTCTTTAGCAACTGAAATGTCAAGCCCTCACCCTGAAATGTTTCACATCTCCCTTCCCTGCTTTACTTTTTTCCATCTTAGCACTTACCCCACTTCTGTGTTATTTTCCATATTCATCTTGTTTATTCTGTCTCCTCTACTGAAAGTTCAATGAGGGAAGGAATTTTTCTACTAATTTCCTGACACTTAGAAAAGTGCCTAAAATAGCAATGCCCAATAAATATTTGCTGGATGAAAAACCTCTATAATCACCATTTTAAATGGCTATCTTTTAGTCCATCAAAGGTTTACACCAGGATTTATCTAATAATTTTCCTTATGATAGATATATTGGTTGTTGCCAATCTTGCACGATTCCATTTAATGCTTTATTGCAAGGGTCATCAAGTTTTTTTCTGGAGCGGGTTAGGTGACAGACATTTTCTATAACTTAAATCTGCCACTAAAACAGCACAAAAGCAGCATTAGACAAGGAATGGTTGTGACTGGATTGGGGCTGCATCAGGCCAGATTTAGCCTGTGGCCCCTGGTCTCTGCTTCCCTAAATCCACTTCTGCAGTATCTTTTCCTATCTTTGCAATTGCTAGAATCACTAGATAAATGGGTATGAATATATTTATGGTTCTTGATATATTTTATCAAACTGCTTTTCAAAATGATTAACACGAGGAAGGGAAACAAGAGCCGAGACACAACTGATGGTGGTGGTGTCGACAGATGCAACTACTTTGAAAAACAAACAGCATTTACTAAAGCTGAACACATATAATATACACTCCATTACTCAGCAGTCAGAGTATCTGTTTTTCTTCAGAAGGCGGTGTTAGATACTGGAAGGAATGTAAGAGGTTCTGCAGGGGTGCTGATAACACTGCTTATTGTTCACAGTGCTAGTCACAGGTTCAATCTGTAAAAATCTATCAACTGTACACGTGACACATTGATTTTTGGATGTAAATTATACTTCAAAGGGGTTCATAATGTACCATCCCCTAAAATATGCTGCTTTGGCACACTGATTATTTTGAACTGATGGCATTTGAGAATCATCAGATGCACAAAAGGCTCTCTGACCTCCCTCTTTCTACCTAAAAGCAGGTCATAAAGTTTCCCATGAGAAAGATGCCCTTTCTATACAGGAAAAGAAGAACATTCTTATCACTGGTAACTAGGAGTCAATGCCAGAATGGATCTAAACAAACAAACCTACTAAAATAACCCTTATCTTCAATTAAGTGTCCCCCATTTACTTCCTAGTCTGACAATTTACAGGCCCTAGCTAAAATTCCTTTGCCTCACGTCTTCTCTACAAATTTATCATTTGTTAAAAATACACAAAAACTCTCAATCCTAACTGCTCCTTTGGGTCTTCAATTTCCTTATGAAGACTCCTGTGTGCACATAAAAATATTAGCCAGATTTATATACTTGTCTTCTATCAGTTTAACTCTTAGGCCAGGAGTTGCATCAGTCTTTCCTTGGATTAGCTGTAAGAAAAGAAAACTTGAGGGGCAGTGAAAAAAATCTTGAAAATGTCTCTATTATCTGCTTGGATTCATCCAGATGCTAGGAGATGATCCTCTGGGAAATTTCCAAAAGCAACTGAAATGCCACCTTTACTTAAACTACACGTGGGGTCCATTTTCATTAAAAAGGATTAAAATCTTAAGTTTTGTCCAGGAGTTAAATTTTAGTTATACAGAAATGCTTCAATGTAGAGTTTCTTGTTTTCTCAAGATGCCACATAAATAAAGAATATTATTGAATCATAATTGTCATGAAAATGTTAACAACCTAAGTTAGAAAAGAATTAAACTCTGTGAAGCAAATATATAAGGGCTTATCGTTATATTATAAAACAGACAACTACAAAAGTTGCTAAATTACTGCTTATCTTCTTTTTAAACCTACATAGATACCTGTCCTCTTCAATCAATAGGAATAAATAATAATATCCAATCTAATAACAAAAAATCATTCAAAGAAGGAATGAGGAGTTCTAAGCAAGCAGGATAGTGGCAGAAGCTTAGTTTTGGACTCTCCTCAAATCTATTCAAAAAAACAGATGGAGCAGACCAAGATACAGACCCACACATATGCTCAACTAACTTTTTACAAAGGTGCAAAAGCAATTCAATGGAGGAAGGATAGCCTTTTCAACGAATGTTACAGGAGTAATTGGACATCTACAGGCAAAAATGAACCTCGACCTAAACCTCACACCTTAAATAAAAATTAGCACAAATCGGATCATACACTTAACTGCAAAACAACAAAGGAGAAAAATCTCTGAGATTTAGGGCTAGGCAGAGTCCTTAGACTTGAACCAAATACAAGATCCATAAAAGGAAAAATTGGTAATACTAAAACTTTTGCTCTGTGAAAGCCCATGTGAAGATGATCAAAAGACAACTATAGACTGGAAGAAAGGATCTGCAAATCAAATCTCTGACAAAGGAGTAATATCTAAAACATATAAAGAACTCTCAAAAGAGTAAAACAAGCAAAGGAAAAAATCCAATTAGAAAATAGACAAAAGACATAAACAGACATTTCACAGAAGACGCATATACAGATGGCAAATAGGTATATGAAAAGATGTATAACATCAGCCATTAAGAAAATGCAAATTAAAACCACAATATTATTAAACACACATCAGAACAGTTAAAAAAAAAAAAATCTTAAGTTTTGTCCAGGAGTTAAATTTTAGTTATACAGAAATGCTTCAATGTAGAGTTTCTTGTTTTCTCAAGATGCCACATAAATAAAGAATATTATTGAATCATAATTGTCATGAAAATGTTAACAACCTAAGTTAGAAAAGAATTAAACTCTGTGAAGCAAATATATAAGGGCTTATCGTTATATTATAAAACAGACAACTACAAAAGTTGCTAAATTACTGCTTATCTTCTTTTTAAACCTACATAGATACCTGTCCTCTTCAATCAATAGGAATAAATAATAATATCCAATCTAATAACAAAAAATCATTCAAAGAAGGAATGAGGAGTTCTAAGCAAGCAGGATAGTGGCAGAAGCTTAGTTTTGGACTCTCCTCAAATCTATTCAAAAAAACAGATGGAGCAGACCAAGATACAGACCCACACATATGCTCAACTAACTTTTTACAAAGGTGCAAAAGCAATTCAATGGAGGAAGGATAGCCTTTTCAACGAATGTTACAGGAGTAATTGGACATCTACAGGCAAAAATGAACCTCAACCTAAACCTCACACCTTAAATAAAAATTAGCACAAATCGGATCATACACTTAACTGCAAAACAACAAAGGAGAAAAATCTCTGAGATTTAGGGCTAGGCAGAGTCCTTAGACTTGAACCAAATACAAGATCCATAAAAGGAAAAATTGGTAATACTAAAACTTTTGCTCTGTGAAAGCCCATGTGAAGATGATCAAAAGACAACTATAGACTGGAAGAAAGGATCTGCAAATCAAATCTCTGACAAAGGAGTAATATCTAAAACATATAAAGAACTCTCAAAAGAGTAAAACAAGCAAAGGAAAAAATCCAATTAGAAAATAGACAAAAGACATAAACAGACATTTCACAGAAGACGCATATACAGATGGCAAATAGGTATATGAAAAGATGTATAACATCAGCCATTAAGAAAATGCAAATTAAAACCACAATATTATTAAACACACATCAGAACAGTTAAAAAAAAATAGCAACACCACCAAATGCTAACAATGATGAGGAGAGACTGGATCACTTATGTACTGCTGGTGGGAATATAAAATGGTACAGTCACTCTGGAAAAGTCTGGCAGTTACTTAAAATATTAAACCTGTGGATTTCCCTGGTGACACAGTGATTAAGAATCTGCCTGCCAATGCAGGGGACACAGGTTTCATCCATGGTCCAAGCACTAAGATCCCACCTGCTGCGGGGCAACTAAACCTATGCGCTACAACTGGAGAGTTTGTGCATCACAACAAAAGATCCCACAGGAGGCAACAAAGACCCCACGTGCCACAACTAAGACCCAACACAGCCAAGAAAATAAACATTACAAGAAAAAATATAGCAAATATAAAAAATTAAAAAGAATCTGAAGGAAGAGACATCAAAGATAAGCAAAGAAGATCCAACATAAAGTTAACAGAAGACCTCAAAGAAGAAAATAAAAAGAATGAAAATGAATAAATACTAAAATATAGAACTGATGAAAATATTTATTTAAAAAATTGAGCCAACATAATAAAACACACTGTATAGCTGGAAAACTTAACAGAACAGACAACATTTAAGATATATTCTAGTAAAATTATCTGCCTTTAAAGATGAGGGGAAAGGGTCTTTTGGGGATCTAGGGAAAAAGATAAGACACTTAAAAACAAAGAAAATCATACTGGTACTAGACTCTGACAACAAAATTTTTTATCAGAATACAACATAGTAAGACTTAGCAAACTACAGCTTATGGGCCAAAGATAGCCAACTTTCCAGTTCTGTAAATAAAGTTTTGATTGGAACACAGACATACTTGTTCATTTATATATTCTCTAAGGCTGCTTTGGCACAAATGCTCATGTTCACGCTGAGCTGTGTCTGACTCTTTGCAACCCCATGGACTATAGTGCCCCCAGGCTCCTCTGTCCATGGAATTTTCCAAGCAAGAATACTGGAGTGTGCTGCCATTTCCTACCCCAGGGGACCTTTCTGACCCAGGGACTGAACTCGTCTGCGTCTCTTGCATTTCCCGCACTTGGCAGGAGGATTTTTTGCACTGATATGGCACAGTCAAATAATTGTGACAGTGACCTATGGCCCACAAAGTCTAAAATAATTACTATTTGGTCTTTTTAAGAAAATATTTGCCAAATCCTAAAACAGAATAGCATATTTAAGATTCTTGAGGGAAGAAAATGCAGGCCAAGTAATTATATGCAGACAAACTGACCTTCAAGTACAAAAGCCACGGATAAACAGTTTTAAATAAGAAAGACAGAGATAATACTCACATGAGCTATTTATGAGGATTCATTGAGTTTCAGACTATCAAATGATTACAGAAGGCTTAACATAAGGGCTTATGCTATAAACTGAATATATGCACCTGCAGAACTAAAGCAACGCTGGGCAAAGCTGACAGAGCAGTATGTGATCTGTCGGGGGCAAACAGCAGAACTGAGAAATCTTGGGGAGCAGGAACTGACTGGTTTAGAAGCTTGATTATATACAGAAAATAGGACTGAGAATAAGGGAGAAGTCACAGATAACTCCTCAATTTCTGGACTGGGAAAATGGATGGAAAGAACCACTCACTAAGCTAGGGAATACAAGAAAAGACACAGATTTTAAGAGAAAGGTAAGTCAAGTTTGGGGCATGTTTAATGTGAAGTGTTTCTAGAATATCATATGACTGTGTCCAGCTGGTTGGTACATATATCTGAAATTCAGCAGAGATGCCCTGAGTGGTGATCAGATTCAAGAGTCACCAGCCAAGGAAGGTGTGAAGTGATCAGAATGGTGTGTAATTTACCATGCAAGTTATCAAGACCACTATCTGAAAAACCACCACCAAAAGAAACAGGTTCTTAGAATTCATAAGAAAACAGCATCAGCAGTTTCATCATATTTGGCTCCACTGAGATTCTCTTGCATTTGAAACCAATGATTAAGACTTTTCTACTTAAAACTATTCAAAATAAAGCATTTAAAAATAATATGAAGAGTGAATAAAAACAAAGTCTTTAGCTACTCATTTTGGTTATTTTTAATGCATACAAAGTTGATGATGTTGCTGTCTATTGGGCCCTGCACTCAAGTGAAAAAATGATGAGTAAAAAAGGTATTAAAAAGATGAAAATGACTATAAAATTACACACATGGAGTGAAGTATGTATGTATGCATGTATGTATGTATGAAAGACAAAGTGAGTGAAAGTCGCTCAGTTGTGTCCAATTCTTTGCAACTCCATGGACTGTAACCCGCCAAGCTCCACTGTCCATGGAATTCTCCAGGAAAGAATACTTGGAATGGGCAGCCATTTTCTCCTCCAGGTCGATCTTCCCCACCCAGGGATCAAACCCAGGTCTCCTGCATTGCTGGCAGATTCTTTGCCATCTGAGCCACCAGGGAAGCCCATGATAGACACCAGTGAAATAACAGGCTGTTATGAGCTGTGACCGTGTTCTCCCCATTCCATACACTGACGTCCTAATGCCCAGTACTTCAGAAGGAGACTATATTTGGAAATCAGGCCTTAAAGAGGGCGTTAAAATAAAATGAGGTCATTTAGGTGAGTCCTAAGGATACAGAATGAAGTCTCATCGGAAGAAAGGAGATTATGAGGCACATAGGAAGGACCGATGAGGCACATAGGAAGGACCATGTGAAGATAATCTTAGGAAAACAGGTTATCTACAAGCCAAAGAGAGAGGCCTTAGAAGAACTCAACACTGCCAACATCTTGATCTGGGACTTAAAGCTTTCAGAACCGTAAAAAATGAATAAATTCTTGTTTAAGTGACCCAGTCTGTCTTACTTCGTTTCAGCAGCCCTTGCAAATGAATACAGGCTGGCGAGAGAAAGTAGTGTCCTAGTTGGCTAAGAGTTGACAGATATTGATAATAATCCAGTATGTACGAAGCCTCAAAACAGCAAAGTAGAGCTTTTTCTACGTGGTAACTTTGGCTTATACGCAGGAATGAAAATGTTTAAACAGCAAGTATTTACAAGGGAAAACAGGGAAGATACTGACAGGGGAAAAGTGAAGGGATGCGATACTGGCAATTAGAAGAGGACAGAAAAGGTTAAAGGGTCAGTTTTGAGGAAAACCAAGAAGAGACAGACAAATCCAACCAAGATGTGTCCTATTACTGAAATGTGAATTAAGTAAAAAGATAAATAAAATAATCCAAAAACAATTCAGCCAAGCAAAGGAAAGTGAAATGAAGTGTTAGTTGCTCAGTCGTGCCCGACTCTTTGTGACCCCGTGGACTGCAGTCTACCAGGCTCCTCTGTCCATGGGATTTTCCAGGCAACAATACTAGAGTGGGTTGTCAATTCCTTCTCCAGGTGATCTTTCTGACCCAGGGATAGAAACCGGGTCTCCTGCACTGCAGGCAGATTCTTTACCGGCTGAGCTATGAGGGAAGCCCTATTTATAAAATAGTCTGTCAGGGTTTCCATACTGGGGTGGGTAGCCTTTCCCTTCTCCAGGGGATCTTCCCAACCAGGCTTTGAACCCAGATCTCCCGCATTGCAGGCAGATTCTTTACTTGCTGAGCCACAAGGGAAGCTCAAGAATACTGGAGTGGGTAGCCTATCCCTTCTCCAGTAGATATTCCTGACCCAGGAATCGAACCAGGATCTATGCATTGCAGGTGGATTCTTTACCAACTGAGCTATCAGAGAAGCCCAATGGGGGCAACTCTGGATAATTCTCCAGAATTCAAAAGAATTTTTTTTTTAATTTCAGCTAATGGAATCCTTGATGAGTAACAAATAAAAATCAATTTTCAGGCATCAAATGAAAAGATACTTGCAATGGGTATTAAAAGATAGACAGCAAAAGGAGAAGGGGGCAGCAGAGGATGAGAAGGTTATATAGCATCACCGACTCAATGGACATGAATCTGAGCAAACTCTGGGAGACAGCGAAGGACAGGGGAGACTGGTGCGCTACAGTCCATGGGGTCTCAAAGAGTTAGACACGACTTAGCCACTGAGCAAAAACAACAATCTATGGAATTCTTTGGAAGTTATTTGTGTGGGTTTAAAAAAAAAAACCAAACAGGTAACAATCACTAGCAATTGCCCTACTTCTTGCCCTTCATCCAGAGGTACAGAGGCCCAAGAGTAAAGTAAGGTGGAAGGGAAAGCTATTCTCCAATCTGAAGACCTGCTCCCTGATGCCAGGCCAGTCCACATTCAAGCAGATCAGAGCGGGGGAAAAGCTAGGAGGAAAATGCACAATTTTATGGTAAGACTTTTAATGTTTTAAAAAGTTTCTTAAATGATTTAATGCCTTCTTAGAGTTTTTAAAAGTTCTTTTTCACATAAAGTTGCACAATTTATCTTTTGAGACATCTTTTGATGCTACTTTTCTTTCAGTACAAAAGGACCAATTACTGATGTCCTAGACCACATCCCTTTGCTTTTTATATTAAGTGTGATAAAGTGTTTCTGAAATACATCTTCTCTGTCACTAGAGACACTGGTTTTACCAATATGCAATACTCAAAAATCTCTTTAACTGTTTAAGTGTGAGACTGTGCGAGACAAACCCGAATAATGCTGCATAAATTGTCTTTCTCTAGAAAAGGGTATTAAACTTTGTTGACACTGGCTACAAAATGAAATGCAAAAATTTGCATTTTCAGTACTTTTAGTTTCTTGACCTTTATTTGAATTTGAGACTAAGCTTTACCAAACAACAGAATTTACACTGTAACTAGCCAACCACAGTCCTCATTATGGAATCTATGGAGTGCATTTGTTACCTAGGAAACAGAGGAGCACACAGGCAGAGTGCAATTTCAGTATAGTTAAAGAATTCTCCAATCATGCTGGTAAATAAAGTCCATAAATCAACTAATCAGAAGCTAAGTCAAGAAGTACCACAGAAGGGTTAAGCTCTATGGAAACTTTTTTCAAGGCAAAAAAGAAAACCTGTGGGGTTTCTTCAGGCAACTATATGGATCTCTTCAGTAAATATTATGAGCAGGTTTCTTTACAAACACAAACTGTCAAAAAATAAACTGTTCAAAATAAATGGCTTCTCTCCAGTCTTCAGCTTCTCTATTTTTGACAGTATTTAAGAGAAAAAGCTTCTTTAGAGCCAGCCTCATACATCTGGTAGCAGAATATTAATCCAAGAATGAATTCTGCATTTTTCCATGAGAAGCAGAGTATGTACTGCTCTTGAACAATGCAGGGCGATAAAGGCTGGACTGAGAGGTGACTGTCCGCACCTCTGACAGTCAGGCCTGCTTCCCCAATCTACAAAAGGCTGCCTGAAAAGAACTTGAAACTCACAGAAATTATATAAAGAATATAATTGTTAATTTTGCAGCTTCCCCCGTGGCGATTATTAATGATAATACTAGTCATTTGAGGGTTCCAGGTAACATAAAGTGGCCATTTTGAGTGTCCTTTAATGGCAACACACTAATAACTAACGAACAGGAAAAGACTAGAAAAGCCTATGGATTTTAAAGCCTATCAAATTTAACCATGGACAACTTTGTGTTTAAAAAAAAAAGAAAACGGATAAATATCAGATCCTACTACTCAGCTACATTTAAAAATTCAGATTTGCACAAATTCACAATTTCTGGAAGTAGCATTTGTCATAATCAAAGGCAGCAGAAAAAGTTTAAACCATGAGATGTGAGAAATAATTTACATCTTCCTAAACCCAGGGATGGGGGAGCCTGGTGGGCTGCCGTCTATGGGGTCGCACAGAGTCGAGCACACTAAAGCGACTTAGCAGCAGCAGCAGCAGCAAACATCAATATACCAGAAGAAAAACTAGTTGAAATATGAAAGATTATCTGGAATGCTTTAACTAAAACAGTACTGTTAATTGTAAAAAAGCAAAATATTTAATAGTAATAATATCTACATATCACAGTCAAAAAACAAAAACAGACAAAAAAACTAGGTGTTATCTTCTAGCCAGCCCAAATAAATACTCCATGCCAATCTCAGAAAACTGTCAGACACAGCTGCAGCTCTGCCAAGCAATTCTCAATGCAAGGCCACACTTTCTTAATGTTTAGTTTACACAGTGACTCTTTGTTAAACCTTTATGCCACAACTGACAGCCATGTAAACCAATACCACGTGTTAGCTTACCTTTCTTAATACTGGGAAGAGCTAATGAAGAGTGTGTATCTGAGAGCTGAAATCATGGGAGCGTTTTAGAACTCCATTCCATCATTCATGATAAAACCTGAACAAATTTCTATACTTAACCTCTTTGGGCCTTCCTTATTAGAAAAGGAAGTGGCATCCTGCTAAAGGGTTTTACCAGGGCCCGGCACGGAGCCCTGTGCAGAGTTTAAATTCATGACAGAAGTCAAAGCAGGAACTAATCAAAGAGGCTGACATGATCTTTGTTAGATGTAGCCTCTTCTAAGTTTTAAGAGTACAATAATGTACACTCCAGGCATATACAAAATTAGGCATGCAATAATATTAATCTGTTAATGTAAAACTAGGACAAGAATCTAGGATACCTTTTTCTCCTAGAAAAAGACTATTTTAGGCATACTTAAACTGTCTCCTCTTTATAATGACAAAAATCAGTTTGCCTAGTTGATGCTTCTCTATATTGTTTTCTGATGAATTTCTACATCTTCTTAAACAAAATTTAAATAGCAAATATTTTTCCACCATAATATTCCTTCATGTCTGGATGATAAATACTTTTTATTTTTTAAGAAAGATCCCATTTCCTATAAGTAGCTACAGATATAACTTAGTGTCCACAAAACTTTTTTTCTTAATCTCCATGGTAATCATCAGATTTAAGTCTGTCAATAAGGATTCTCACACAATAGGCAAAAAAAAAAATCTACATATCACAGTCAAAAAACAAAAACAGACAAAAAAACTAGGTGTTATCTTCTAGCCAGCCCAAATAAATACTCCATGCCAATCTCAGAAAACTGTCAGACACAGCTGCAGCTCTGCCAAGCAATTCTCAATGCAAGGCCACACTTTCTTAATGTTTAGTTTACACAGTGACTCTTTGTTAAACCTTTATGCCACAACTGACAGCCATGTAAACCAATACCACGTGTTAGCTTACCTTTCTTAATACTGGGAAGAGCTAATGAAGAGTGTGTATCTGAGAGCTGAAATCATGGGAGCGTTTTAGAACTCCATTCCATCATTCATGATAAAACCTGAACAAATTTCTATACTTAACCTCTTTGGGCCTTCCTTATTAGAAAAGGAAGAGGCATCCTGCTAAAGGGTTTTACCAGGGCCCGGCACGGAGCCCTGTGCAGAGTTTAAATTCATGACAGAAGTCAAAGCAGGAACTAATCAAAGAGGCTGACATGATCTTTGTTAGATGTAGCCTCTTCTAAGTTTTAAGAGTACAATAATGTACACTCCAGGCATATACAAAATTAGGCATGCAATAATATTAATCTGTTAATGTAAAACTAGGACAAGAATCTAGGATACCTTTTTCTCCTAGAAAAAGACTATTTTAGGCATACTTAAACTGTCTCCTCTTTATAATGACAAAAATCAGTTTGCCTAGTTGATGCTTCTCTATATTGTTTTCTGATGAATTTCTACATCTTCTTAAAATTTAAATAGCAAATATTTTTCCACCATAATATTCCTTCATGTCTGGATGATAAATACTTTTTATTTTTTAAGAAAGATCCCATTTCCTATAAGTAGCTACAGATATAACTTAGTGTCCACAAAACTTTTTTTCTTAATCTCCATGGTAATTATCAGATTTAAGTCTGTCAATAAGGATTCTCACACAATAGGCAAAAAAAAAAACAACCCTCCAGAAATGAGCAGGTAGACGGAGGTTAATGCAAAGATATAAATTCGTAACTGCGTTAAATATCTGAACAATTAATTTTCTGGGCGCTTACTCGACTTTATTGAGCATCTAAAAATACATAGTAACTATCCATGAAAAACTGAGATAAATAATATAAATCAGAAACATCATCCACGACACTTTTCAAAAATTTTATCTACCATATACAACCCAATAGGTTATAGACAGAGAATACAGAAATACATCTAACAAAACAGGGAGAGCATAATCACAGGGGGAAATGATTAGTTCTAACATTCATGTTCTCCCCATATGTTGTAAAAGGTCTCATATCTTAAGTAAGCGAAAATAAAGGTTTTAGCCTGAACAGAAAGCTAGATAATTGTTTATCACACTCCAGTTTAACTAATCTACACTAGGGAAGCTGTTTCTACCTGATTTGCTTGTTAACTATCTAATAGGTAGAAGATTCTGTCATGTTAATCCTAAGGGGTCTGGGAAACAACAAAACTTTACCCTCTAAAGTTATATATATATACACAAAATATACATATATGTAAAATCACAGCCATATACATCTTTTATTTCTTGCCTTTAAGTCGCCACTTAATCTTTAAAAAACGAAAAAGAAAGAAAAAAGGAAAACTACCAGAAAACTACAAAACGTTCTTGATTGTGATTTGATTTTCGTCAGCCCCACCTCCTACTACCGAGGGAAATCTATATCTCGACGTATTTGATAACAAACACAAACCACTGTGCGCAGCCTCAGACCGGGTGGGGGGGCGGAAGAGCCCTGCGGAGAAAGCCCTCCTCCGTTAGAAACAATAAATAAGGGACCGAAGCGATGCACGTTCCTTCACACACGCCCCAAACGCACCTCGGCGAGCCTCGCGGGGGGGAAACAAGGCGGGCCGAGCTCTGAAAACACCTCTCCCCCGCTCTCTCCCGCAACCTCCTCGAGACTTGGCAACTAAGAGAGCAGATCTTTTCTCTCCGCTTCCCGCCCTCCTGCCCACCTCCAGCAGACCCTGGAGCTGGACCGGCGAGCCAGACTCGCAGCGCGCCCGCGGCCGCGGCGCCAGGAGACCGCCGGCGGCGGGCCGGCCCCGGAGAGACGGCCCCGAGCCGGGCCCCGCCGCCGCCGCTCTCCCGGTCGCCGGGGGTCTCGACCCGGCTCCCGCCCCCCAGCCCGTCGCAGGCGACGTCCGGCCGCCCGGCGCTCAGCCCGGACTCTCCCCCTTCCGCGCGCCCGCCCCCCGCCCCCGCAGAGGAACAAAAGGAGGGTTCAGCCGGGTCACCGCTAGGCCGCCGAGGGGGCGGCGGCGCGGACCCCAGAGGCGGGGCGGGGCCGGCGCGCGGGGCGGGGGCTCGGACCCCGGGCTCCAGCCGGCACCGGAAACGCGCCGTGGTCCGCGAGACCCACAGGAAGTGTGTAACGGCACCTCCCACGACGCGCACCGAGCTAACGGCCGTCCTGCCCGGAGGCGGTGTGCACCGACCTTCCCGCTACACACGCGCGCGCGCGCGCACGAGCTCGGTCTCCGCAGCCCGACAGGTGTGGGAGCCGCGATCCCCAGTGAGTTCTCAAGTGGGCAGCACCCCTTTCTGTCAGACTTCCCGGGCCAGCGCTCTCCGCTGCCCCTCGGAGCTCTGTACAGCTGCACCCTTTTTAAAAGCCAGAATCAGACCTCCTTGCAAGACACTCCGTTGGTCAGGCGTGTGACACCTGTTTTAACGCGCTGAGTGGAGTCACCTCTACACCCAGGCATTGGCAAGAACACCTCCTCCCATCGACAGATGTGCAACCCACAGTCACGCTGCGTGGTGGAAGTTTCTAATCCAACTACAACCACACGCACCCATTCCGTGGAGGGAGCTGGATCGCTGAATAACACCTAACTAAAACACACTAAAACCTGGGAAGCATACAGTAACACCACCTGCACACCTGGGTGTGCCCTTGTGAGGGAGGTAAGGCTGGACCAGGTGCCCTCCACCTTTATCTAGCAAACGTGGCACGTTCATTCCGTGGAGGGAGCTGGATCGCTGAATAACACCTAACTAAAACACACTAAAACCTGGGAAGCATACAGTAACACCACCTGCACACCTGGGTGTGCCCTTGTGAGGGAGGTAAGGCTGGACCAGGTGCCCTCCACCTTTATCTAGCAAACGTGGCACGTTCTATGTGCTTGGGGTTCACACTAAGTGCTTAGCGAATACTGATTTACTTAATCCTAAAGATGCTGCGAAGTGGGTGGGGTTAGCACTGCCACTTTGTAGAGGCGACACAGAGATCTTAGAAATCAGCCCAAGATCACAGAGCAGCTGGAGGAACCCAGATTCATCCCAAGTAGTATGCCTCCGTGCTCTTCTCTTCCTACAGCACTGTCTCCAAAGTAAAAATAATGATAGTAAATAGCGTTTAAAGTATATCTGATTAGCTATATGTAGTGGCACCCCACTCCAGTACTCTTGCCTGGAAGATCCCATGGACGGAGGAGCCTGGTGGGCTGCAGTCCATGGGGTCGCGAAGAGTCGAACACGACTGAGCGACTTCCCTTTCACTTTCCTCCTTCATGCATTGGAGAAGGAAATGGCAACCCACTCCAGTGTTCTTCCCTGGAGAATCCCAGGGCCGGGGGAGCCTGGTGGGCTGCCGTCTCTGGGGTCGCACAGAGTCGGACACGACTGAAGCGACTCAGCAGCAGCAGCAGTGCTCACACGGTGACTCATCCCGACTCTGACGGGGAAGCCGCAGTCCCTCCCACCGTGAGGGAGGTGAGAGGAAAGAATATGAGCAGAAAAAAGAGAGTAACTTCTGAACAAAGCAAAAGGATTCGTAACACCTTTGTCTGTAAACATTCCTCCTGGTCAAGGCTGAATTTAAAAATCTGTAAAAATTTTTGATAAAATAATGTGTCTAAAGAAGCCCCAATTAATTGCCACAAGTTTCAAATACATAATCCTGTGGAAAAAATTGAAACCCTGTGCACTGTTGGTAGAAATGTAAAACGTGTGCAGCCACAATGGAAAATACTAGGGAAGTTCCTCAAAAAACTAAAAATGGGGGCTTCCCTGGTGGCCCAGTGGCTCAGACTCCGTGCCCCCAGTACAGGGGCCCTGGGTTGAATCACCCTGGCTGCAATCGGCTGCACCCGGGCTTCCTGGTTGGGAAGCTAGAGTTCCACATCCAGCAAGACCTGGCACAACCAAATAAATACAAGATACACAAAAAGGAACTTACCGAAGAAAAACAAAGCCGAAAAGCTAAAAATGTAATTACTATGTGAGCCAGAATTCCCACCTCTGGGTGTATATTCAAAAGAATTTGAAGCAAGACCTTGGAGAGGTATTTGCAACCCATGTTCACTGCAGCATTATTCACAACAGCCCAGAGATAGAAGAAGCCCAAATATCCATGGATGGATGAATGGATTAACAAAATGTGGCATATACATATGGAAGAGTATTATTCCAGAGAAGGCAACGGCACCACACTCCAGTACTCTTGCCTGGAAAATCCCATGGACGGAGGAGCCTGGTGGGCTGCAGTCCATAGGGTCGCTAAGAGTCGAACAACTGAGCGACTTCACTTTCATGCACTGGAGAAGGAAATGGCAACCCACTCCAGTGTTCTTGCCTGGAGAATCCCAGGGACGGCAGAGCCTGGTGGGCTGCCGTCTCTGGGGTCGCACAGAGTCGGACACGACTGAAGCGACTTAGCAGCAGCTGCAGAGTATTATTCAGCCTTAAAAAAAGAAATCCTGTCACGTGCTACAGCATAAATGAACCTTGAGGACACTACACCAAATGAAATAAACCAGTCACAAAAAGGACAAATACTTTATGACTTCACTTGTATAAGGTAGCTAGAGTTGTCAAAATCATGGAAACAGAGTATTAGGGTGGTTGCCAGAGACGGAGGATGGGAATGTGAAAAGTTACTGTTTCATGTATAGTTTCAGTTTTGCAATATGAAAAAGTTCTAGAAATCTCTTATACAACAGTGTAAATATAATTAAACCACTGAACTGTACACTTAAAATTGTTAAAAGAATAAATTTTGTTTTTATCACAATGAACTTTTTAAGTGCAGTCCCACTTGTTTCAAGGATATTTCCATCTTGATGAGTTTTTTAAATAATGCAGGCTTCCAGCTATGATGAGGTACTTGGCTGAACCAAGTAACTCTCCCACAAAAATACTATAAAATGTGCATTAAAAAAAAAAAGGCTGTATAAATCTGTTATATAGCAACCACCCAGGCAGCCAAGGGTTGAGACTCCCAAGAACCCAGCAAGAAGGGAAACACACTGAAGTGAATACTCCATCCTCAGCTACCTTTCCTTCTCAGAGCTTTGTTGATTTGTGTCTAGAAGTATAGAAACCACACAGAAGCACCCTAGTGCTTTAAACAGTCTGATTGGGCTGGAGATACAAATTTTGGAGATCAGGTCTATCAGGGCAGTTTGGACTTGACAGGCTAAGATTCCAGAAGAAAGACAATCACAGTAAAAGGAGTCAATCATTGTACATACCATTTCACCTCAAAGTATTTGCTGATTCCTAACCTGTTCATGGAAGAGTCAAGAAGTTAGGAAATAAAGCAGAAAGCAGTTTGTTAAGAGTAAAAAAAAATCTAAGAAATCTTTGGCCATCTCATGGTGGTTTTATCACTGGTAAGAGAATAAAAAAACGTTATTGAAAGGGCAAAAGTAATTGCAAATACTTATATCCTGAAAATGATTTATATCCTGAAAATATATCAGTTCAGTTCAGTCGCTCAGTCATGTCTGACTCTTTGCAACCCCATGGACTGCAGCACACCAGGCTTCCCTGTCCATCACCAACTCCCGGAGCTTACTCAAACTCATGTCCATCGAGTCGGTGATGCCATCCAACCATCTCATCCTCTGTTGTCCCTTTCTTCTCCTGCCTTCACTCTTTCTCAGCATCAGGGTCTTTTCCAACGAGTCAGTTCTTCACATATATATAGAGCTCCCAAAATTCAATAATAAAAACAAACAATGGAATATAATGTGGGCAAAAATTTGAGCAGACACTTCATCAAGATACACACATGTCAAATAAGCACATGTAAACTGGCTCAGATGGTAAAGAATCTCTGCAATGCGGGAGACCTGGGTTCAATCCCTGGGTTGGGAAAATCCCCTGGAGGAGGGCATGGCAACCCACTTCAGTATTCTTGCCTGGAGAATCCCCATGGCAGAGGAGCCTGGTGGGCTACAGTCCATGCGGTTGCAAAGAGTACAACACGACAGAGCAACTAAGCACAGCAAAGATGCTCAATTGCATCAGATTTGGAAGTTAAAATACAATGAGATACCACTACATACTTATTAGAATGGCTAAAATTTTAAAGACTGAATATATCAAGTGTTAATGAGCATGTGGAGAAATGAAATCCAATACATTATTAATAAAATGTAAAAATAGTACAACTGATTTGGAAAGTCTGTAATTTCTTAGAAAGTTAAATATACAGATACCATATGATCCAGCCATTTCATACTCAAGAGAATACAAGGACTCAGGACATGAATATTCATGTCAGGTTTGTTTTTAATAGCTAAAAGCTGGAAACTACCCAAATGTCTATTGTGGTGTATTCCTATAACAAACTACTCAGCAGTAATTAGGAATTAACTATTGATATAGATAATGACAAGAATAAATCTCAAAGTAATTGTGCAGATTGAAAGAAGTCAAATAGAAAAGAATATATATGATTCCATTAAAATAAAATTCAAGAAAATGCAAACACTTGTGTCCTCACTTGGTGAAAGGGATCAGCTAACTCTCTGGGGTCTCTTTTATAAGGGCACTAATCTTTATCATGAGGACTCCCACCTAGGTGGCACTAGTTGTGAAGAAACCCACCTGCCAATGCAGGAGATATGAGACGTGGGTTCAATCCCTCCATCAAGGATCGCTGAAAAATACTGTGATGTTGGGAAAGATTGAAGGCAGGAGAAGGGGACAGCAGAGGATGAGATGGTTGGATGGGCATCATTGACTCAATGGATATGAGTTTGAGCAAACTCTGGGAGATAGTGAAGGACAGGGAAGCCTGGCGTGCTGCAGTCCACAGCATACAGTTGCAAAGAGTCATGACTCAAGAGTCTGAACAGTGAACACCAACACAAAGTAGGAACATTAAAAAAAAATTTTTTTGCCTTTTTAAAGAAAAAAATGAAACAAAGCATGACCTTATGTGACCGTCCCAGGTACAAAACCTTCCTGTGTTCTGTAGGCTTCTTTCAGCCTCCTTGACCTTTACTGAATTACAAAGGGCAGTTTCAAACAGTTGCTAATCAGAGAACGGAGGGGAGGGAAGGGGAGGGGAGGGGAGGCCAGGCGAGGTGAAGCGCAGTGGTCAAGAAACAATAGTGCCCGTTGGTCTAGTGGTTGGGACTTCAACTTCCAATGCAGGGAGTTCAGGATTGGGGTGCTAAGATCCCACATTTGTGGAGGTAAAAAAACTAAAACATATAACAGAAGCAGTATTATATCAAATTCAATAAAGACTTTAAAAATGGTCCACATCAAAAAAAAAATCTTAAATAAGCAACAGTGCAAGCTTGGGGCAGGGTCCTGGTTCCTCCTCAAGGGATACATATATAACAGTACCTTTGATTTTACTGCAGGAACTAAGTCTCCCCCTCCCAGGTGGAGAATGGTTAACTTCAGGCTGAGATCAAGATTCCTGAAACACCTCCCTGTTACCTCACTACCAACTACAACTAATCAGAATAAAGTCACACACCCTGCAGCCCTCACCCCAAAGTGTGCCTATTAAAAACTTCTCCCTGAAAATAATTGGGGAGTTTGGGTTTTCTGAGCATGAGCCACCCATTCTCCTTGTTTGGTTGGCCCTGTTATAAACTTTTTTCTTCTCCAAACTCCAATGTTTCAGTTTGTTTGGCCTCCACTGTGTGTCAGGCACAGGAACTTGTGTTTGTAACATAAATATAAACGAATTATTGTATTACTTTGCTAGAACTACGATAACAAAATGCCACAAACTGGGTGGCTAAAGCAACAGAAATTTCTTCCACTTCTGGAGGCTTGTCTGAGATCAAGGTGTCAGTAGGTTCGGTTTCCTCCGAGGCCTCTCTCCTTGGCTTGCAGGTTCGGTTTCCTCCGAGGCCTCTCTCCTTGGCTTGCAGGTGACTGCTATCTTGCTCATCCCACGTGGTCATTCTCTGTGCCGCCTTGGTTTCGGTGTTGTGTCCAAAGTTCCTCTTACAAGGATACCAGTCAGAATGGATTATGCTGCTGCTGCTAAGTCACTTCAGTCGTGTCCGACTCTGTGCGACCCCATACACGGCAGCCCACCAGGCTCCCCCGTCCCTGGGATTTTCCAGGCAAGAACACTGGAGTGGGTTGCCATTTCCTTCTCCAGTGCATGAGAGTGAAAGATGAAAGTGAAGTCACTCAGTCGTGCTGACTCTAGCGACCCCATGGACTGCAGCCCACCAGGCTCCTCCCTCCATGGGATTTTCCAGGCAAAAGTACTGGAGTGGGATACCATTGCCTTCTCCGAGAATGGATTATGACCCACCCTAAAAGCCTGGTTTTAACTTAATCATTTGTTTAAATGCCTCCAAACTCAGTCACATTCTAAGATTCTCAGGGCTAGGACTTGAAGGGGGCATACCATTCAGCCCATAACCATCTATTTTAATATTATCATTTCAACACACTGTGACCAAGTGCATGCTTCTGGAAAGAAATTATTTTATTTTAGGATATCTTTACATAATTTAAAATAGGATCTATACTGCAATTAGTTGAATTATATCAATAATATTTTCCTATAGGTAACAACATTTAGAAAGGCAGTCAACAAAATGAAAAAATGTTTTTGTTTAATTCATATTCACAAACAGTATTTATTAAGTAGTCTATTATATGATTTCTCTGAAATTGCACTATAAAGATCTTTTTTAAAACAAAATTTTAAACCTAAAATATCATTAGTATACAATCCTAAACTGAAAATTTTAAAACAGACTAGTCTCATTTTACATGGGAAGAAGATATGAAAAGAGTTATTGTTACTGCCTGACCCTAACTGATCACCAATAATACTTTTCCTAGAAGATGATGGTATATGAAATACAGGACCACTTAATGATGCTTATGTTTGGTTGGATAGCTGTTTTAATTACAATTTCAAATCTTATAGATACAGAAATTCTATTTTTTTTCCAGAACAAGCATATCCTTGTAATATAATGGGGGTGAAAAGAAACATTCAATTTTAACTGTTGAGCCCTTTTACTTTTTGAGCTTAGCAGTCAACATATTTTCTTTTCTCTTTATAGCTTGGAGTTCATCTGATTCATTAGCTTCTCCAATTTCATTGCCAGGACCATGTTTCCTTTAATCTTCAATTTTCCTGACATGAATGCCATTGTTGGTTTTAGTTTCCCTAAAATGAGAAAATGAGAGAAGAAAAAGCAGCATTAATGCCCTTAGGGATATACCACTTCAAGAACACGCATTATAAAAAAGAATTTCTGAGTTCTACAAACCTCTAAAGCACAGAAATTTCTTTTATACCATTTTTTTTAATCAGTGTCTTGGGAATCTCAACTCCTTGATTTAGATTTTAACAATATCTTAGATAATATAAAAACAACAATTAACAAAAAGCTGAAGATGCAACATTTATATGTTAGTTATACAACACTAAAGAATAGATGGCCCTCAAATGAGTTGTAGTAAACACTATTTTCATTAATTTTTCAACCTTTGTTGAAATATTCATTAAAACTCTTAATATTTCAAGTTTATATTCAAAAATTCAAATGGCATAAATGAGTATAATCTTTTTAAGAAATGACAGTAAAAGTATAGATACAAAGTATGTCTCAACAGTATTTTAACAACAGAAATGCCAGAATAGTGGTGAGCATTGAAGCAGAATTGTAGCTAATAATAACCTAATAAATAGGAGCTCCTAAAGGGAGAGAACTTTGCTTTTGTTTGCTGCTTTCGCTTCCCGGTCTTTTCACTGTTAGGCTTCAGCTAAAAAACTGCGCCTTGTTCTCTCACTCTCTAGTAAAACCCGTAGTCTACATCCCCACTCATGCATACACAGCTTCCAATCAGCTTTACAGACCTTTGCCTGTAAAGATGAATGGACATCAAATGGAGACAAATATCTTTGATATATATAGTGATCACTCCAAACCAAAAACAGATGAAAGCAATATGGGGGAAACAGAAACTGCAGGCGCAGGTAAAATAGAAAAGAAGTAAATAAACAAAATTCATGGCCTCATTGATAAGAGAAGCTGTAACAATGTATCAAGAACTGAATGCTGGAAGAAAGGGTCAGGGAGGAGCAGAAGCCCTGGAAAGGGAGAAAAAGAGGAGGGGATGAAATGCAGGAGAGAACAGAAGGAAAGGAAGGGGGAGAAGCAGGTGAAAGGGAACAGAATGGGATAGAGTGAGGAAGAAGAAGGGGACAGTAAGAACAAGAAAGAAACTGAGAAAACGTGAGTGAACTCTTGGAAATTAAGACTTTGATATATCAACAATATTAAAATACAACAGAAAGGAGACACTTGCAATCTTCTTCCGGTCACAGCAGTCAGTCTCTTTATTGTAATACTCCTCCTCCCACTACTAAAAAAGCCTCTGTCCACAAACTAGTCCCCCCCATACACACAATAATCTTTTCAAATGAAGTCTCTCCTTACTGTATACATATATATGTAAAGTGAAAGTCACTCAGTCATGTCCGGCTCTTTGCGACCCCACCACGGACTATGCAGTCCATGGAATTCTCTAGGCCACAATACTGGAGTGGGTAGCCTTTCCCTTTTCCAGGGGATCTTCCCAACCTAGGGATCGAGCCCAGGTCAACCACATTGCAGGCTGATTCTCTACCAGCTGAGCCACAAGGGAAGCCCAAGAAGACTGGAGTGGGTAGCCTATCCCTTCTCCAGTGTATCTTCCCAACCCAGGAATCTAACCTGCATTGCAGGTGGATTCTTTACCAACTGAGCTATCTACAGATATATATGTATATATATGTAAAGGAATACAAAGAAAAGTATAAGAAGGCCCTAAATGTGAGGTGATTACATCGGAGATTTAATATTTCCTTCAGAATGTGAGAAGTGAGAAAACTGAGAACTAACAAAGAAATAATATAAGATACATTCCCAAAGAGCCCATTAACTATCCAGGAAGATGAATGAAAAATGACCAGACCACCTAGGATCATTGTGAAGTTTCAGAACACTACAGAGAAAGAGACCATTTTGATTCCAAAACTTTCAGAAAGAGGAGGAGTCGACACAAAAGATTAGGAATAAAGAATAATAAAAAATCCTCCATCCTTGGAAGAAAGGTTATGTCCAACCTAGATAGCATTTTCAAAAGCAGAGACATTACTTTGCCAACTAAGGTCCGTCTAGTCAAGGCTATGGTTTTTCCTGTGGTCATGTATGGATGTGAGAGTTGGACTGTGAAGAAGGCTGATCGCCGAAGAATTGATGCTTTTGAAGTGTGGTGTTGGAGAAGACTCTTGAGAGTCCCTTGGACTGCAAGGAGATCCAACCAGTCCATTCTGAAGGAGAATTCTAAGGGAAGATGAATTTCAAGCAGGGAAATCTCTACCCAGAAAATAATCAATTCCACTCTTAGGAATCAACCCAACAGAAATGAAAATATATATCTATACAAATATGTGTATGAAAATATTCACAGCAGCATTATTCATAATAGCCAAAAACTGTTTGAAAGTGAAAGTCACTCAGTCTTGTCTGACTCTTTGTGACCCCATGGACTATACAGTCCATGGAATTCTCCAGGCCAGAATACTGGAGTGAGTAGCCTTTTCCTTCTCCAGGGGAATCTTCCCAATCCAGGGATTGAACCCAGGTCTCCCTCATTGCAGGCTCATTCTTTACCAGCCCAAGAATACTGGAGTGGGTGGCCTATCCCTTCTCCGGCAGATCTCCCCGACCCAGGAATAGAACCGGGGTCTCCTGCATTGCAGGCAGATTCTTTACCAAATGAGCTATGAGGGAAGCTATTTAAAACAACCCAAATGCCTGTCAGCCGGTGAGTGGATAAGTATGAGCTATACCCATATAATGAAATATTATTTAGCAATGAAAAGGAACTGAACTATTGATACATGCTACAACATGATGGATGAAGTACAAGAAAATGAAAGACTATATTGTTTAATTTCATTTATATGAAATGTTCAGAAACAGCAAATCTATAAACAGCAAGTCAGTGTGGGCTGGCTGGGCAGTAAAGAGGAACTGACTGCAAAGAGAGAATTTTGGAGGGAGTTATAGAAATGTTCTCAAACTGGATTATAAGTGATGTTGTACAACCCTATAAAGTTACTAAAAATCATATACACTTACAGTGAGTGGATCTTATGGTATGTAAGTTATACTTTAACAAAACTGTTCTGAAAAATACTGCTGCTGCTGCTGCTAAGTCGCATCAGTCATGTCCGACTCTGTGCGACCCCATAGACGGCAGCCTACAAGGCTCCCCCGTCCCTGGGATTCTCCTGGCAAGAACACTGTAGTGGGTTGCCATTTCCTTCTCCAATGCATGAAAGTGAAAAGTGAAAGTGAAGTCGCTCAGTCGTGTCCGACCCTTAGCGACCCCATGGACTGCAGCCTACCAGGCTCCTCCATCCATGGGATTTTCCAGGCAAGAGTACTGGAGTGGGCTGCCATTGCCTTCTCCGGAAAAATACTGCTAGTAAGCACAATTTTATATGTATGCATGTGTGTGTGTGTGTGTGTGTGTGTGTGTGTGTATTTCTCCTCCCAAAATACTAATCAGGTAAATCTTGTGTGTGTGTGTGTGTGTGTGTGTGTATTTCTCCTCCCAAAATACTAATCAGGTAAATCTTGTACAATTTATTTTCTTTCTGTTATAATGCTTTACCATACAGTGGCCTCTACTGGCCAAAAGGAGAGATTTTTGATATTAATAACATATTCACTATATAGATTAGGTCACAGATAATGGCTATGGTTTTATAAAGCAGAATGCTTAGGATATGAGAACTAAATTGCACCAGTTCAAAGGAGAGTAGATGGAATAAAGAGTAAGAATGAAAAGACATAAGAAACAGAAACAAAGCTTATCTGTTCCCAATCTGAACTGATGCTATAAATCTTTTAAGAAAAAAAAATGTATATATATATATAAATTACTCATTTAGCTGACTGACCTCCCCTAGTCAATCCAGGGGCACATTCACAGAAAGACATAAACGTGAAGTTCATTGTTACAAGTTTATTCTACATAAATAAAATGTAAATTAAAGAGGTCACTGGACTCTTTCTCCTCTGAAGGGCAAAATACCATAATGATTTAGAAGAGCATGAGCCTGGGAGTTAGCGTGGATTCTAATCCTAACTCTAACATTGACTTACCCACCAAGTGACTCTGTATTTATTATTTAATTCAACAATACCTCAGTCTTTCTTTTTATAAAATGGAGAAAATATTTTATCTCAAGCCATTATTGGGAACATTGCTTAACTCAACAGTAATCATATACATGTGAACTATAACTACTTGTGAAATAACAATAATATTTTTTTAATTTTTAAAGATTTTTAAGTTCAAAATATCACATGTTTATAAGGTTCAAAATCTCCAAACATTTATTGAGCATCCAAAGCACTGTGTTTAAGCCCTACAGGGAAACAGATTTTGAAATACTAAACAAACACTAAAGAAACCATTAAAAATGATTACAAAGATAACTCTTCATTCACATTAAAAGATGCTATAATGTAATAAGTGAAAAAGGTTACCAAACAATGCTATAATCATGTTTTTATAACCACACATACATATTTATATACATTCAAAAAATATATATATTTTTTATATTTATAACATATCCACTATATAGATTAGGTCACAGACATGGCTATGGTTTCTTAAAGGAGAGTGCGTTTAAACCAAACATACTTTGTTTAAACTTTAAACTAAAATTCAACTGATGGTCATTCTTCAGTAGTACAATAAAAATATTTTTATTTACTTTCCTTATTCCTAATCATATTTTCTAATTTTTGAACCACGAATACTTAGCATTACTGTTTAAAAAATGGGGGGCGGGGAGCAGATGTTGAAGAAACCTCAATCATTAGTAACATCATACACATCAAATACAAACTGGCTCTGAAGAATGAAAAGACATAAGAAACAGAAACAAAGCTTATCTGTTCCCAATCTGAACTGATGCTATAAATCTTTTAAGAAAAAAAAATGTATATATATATATAAATTACTCATTTAGCTGACTGACCTCCCCTAGTCAATCCAGGGGCACATTCACAGAAAGACATAAACGTGAAGTTCATTGTTACAAGTTTATTCTACATAAATAAAATGTAAATTAAAGAGGTCACTGGACTCTTTCTCCTCTGAAGGGCAAAATACCATAATGATTTAGAAGAGCATGAGCCTGGGAGTTAGCGTGGATTCTAATCCTAACTCTAACATTGACTTACCCACCAAGTGACTCTGTATTTATTATTTAATTCAACAATACCTCAGTCTTTCTTTTTATAAAATGGAGAAAATATTTTATCTCAAGCCATTATTGGGAACATTGCTTAACTCAACAGTAATCATATACATGTGAACTATAACTACTTGTGAAATAACAATAATATTTTTTTAATTTTTAAAGATTTTTAAGTTCAAAATATCACATGTTTATAAGGTTCAAAATCTCCAAACATTTATTGAGCATCCAAAGCACTGTGTTTAAGCCCTACAGGGAAACAGATTTTGAAATACTAAACAAACACTAAAGAAACCATTAAAAATGATTACAAAGATAACTCTTCATTCACATTAAAAGATGCTATAATGTAATAAGTGAAAAAGGTTACCAAACAATGCTATAATCATGTTTTTATAACCACACATACATATTTATATACATTCAAAAAATATATATATTTTTTATATTTATAACATATCCACTATATAGATTAGGTCACAGACATGGCTATGGTTTCTTAAAGGAGAGTGCGTTTAAACCAAACATACTTTGTTTAAACTTTAAACTAAAATTCAACTGATGGTCATTCTTCAGTAGTACAATAAAAATATTTTTATTTACTTTCCTTATTCCTAATCATATTTTCTAATTTTTGAACCACGAATACTTAGCATTACTGTTTAAAAAATGGGGGGCGGGGAGCAGATGTTGAAGAAACCTCAATCATTAGTAACATCATACACATCAAATACAAACTGGCTCTGATAGTATGTAGGCCATGAGCATCCTGGGCTAGAAATGGAAAACGAGACTTACACAGCACAGAGTACATCCTGACTGATCTTCAATTTATGAAGGTTAAAAGAGAACAAAGAATAACATTCATAACTCAAATGATCTTTAGGATCTTGAGGTTAAAATGTTATAATACTTTTGTTTAAAGTGCTACTATTTCAGTATTTGAGCTGGTGGCTCAGATGGTAAAGAGTGCCTGAAATACAGGAGACCCAGGTTCAATCCCTGGGTCTTCCTAGGTTCAAACCTGGGAAGATCCCCTGGAGAAATGGCAACCCACTCCAGTATTCTTGCCTGGAAAATCCCATGGATGGAGGAGCCTGGCAGGCTACGTACAATTGGGTTGCAAAGAGTAAGACACAACTGAGCAACTTCACTCTGTAAGTACATGTGTTAAATTAACTACCCATCTGGAGTTGTGTTGCAGAATAGAAAATAGAAAAAATTACCCTAACATTTTTCTAGTACAATTAAAGATACATAAGCAGAATAGAAAATGATGTACAAGCTTCTCTTGGTTATGGATTCCTCAGAAACAGGGTCACTGGGCCATGGGATACGGCTACAGTTTCCTATTACAGTAGCTGGCAAGACTGAAGCATGATCTTACACTCTATAGATGAACTGCAGCTAAGTTCAGCACCTCCAGTTTCCAAGCTGTCATTGGAAATGATATCTTAGTCCAATTGGCAGAAATGAAGTCTACCTAGGAGTTCTTCTGATTTATCTCTCAGTTCCCAATACTGTCTTGTTAGCTTTTCAGTCATGCAAAAAGAGTATTTTGACACCTGCGCCCCATTGTTGGATGAAGTTGAAGGGTCAGTAGAGGTAACGGTAAAAATCACCGTTCCAAAACTATGTACTATTCAAATCAACATAAATAGTCATTAAGACTGAACTGCTACATGTTTGAGTCTTGATTATCTGAAAAGGGATAAAGCAAAATGCAAAGCAGAATATTAAAAAGCAGAGACATTACTTTATTGACAAAGGTCCATATAGTCATAGCTATGGTCTTTCCAGTAGTCATGTATGGATGTGAGAGTTGGATTATAAAGAAAGTTGATCACCAAAAAATCTATGCTTTTGAACGGTGGTGTTGGAGAAGACTCTCAAGAGAGAGTCCCTTGGACTACAAAGAGATCAAACCAGTCAATCATAAAGGAAAGCAGTGCTGAATATTCTTTGGAAGTACTGATGCTGAAGCTGAAACTCCAATACTTTGGCCACCTGATGGGAAGAACTGACTCACTAGAAAAGACCTTGATGCTGGGAAAGATTGAAGGCAGGAGCAGAAGGGGACAACAGAGGATGAGATGGTTGGATGGCATCACCGACTTGATGGACATGAGTTTGAGCAAGCTCCGGGAGTTGGTAATGGACAGGGAAGCCTGATATGCTGCAGTCCATGGGGTCGCAAAGGGTTGGACATGACTGAGTGACTGAACTGAAAGCAAAATGTTAGAACAAAATTTTTCTTGAGCAGTCAACTAGTAAAATTTAAAAACTCACCTGAAAACATTTTTACAAAATCATCAGTAGACATACTCATTACCACATCTGCCTGATCAGCAGGCTCTCCATATCCAACATCACCACCCTTGCTTTTAAGATTAAGAAACCATGTTCCACCATCTTCACCTGCACAGAAAACAAAGGTAGAAATAAATGTCAATGAAGCTCTGTTCTTCTTAATAACTGCACAGTTAGAATAAGCATACATAATTCTGTTACCCAGGCTGAAATTCCCAGGCCTCTATAAAACTCAATATTTAAGAACTTATTATGTGCCAGGCACTAGGCTAGGCTCTGAAGACTCTGCAATAACACGGTTCATACAAAAGACAAAATGGAGGGCAATGTGGAGTCAGGAAAGTCCAGCCAAAGGAATTTGCTAGAAGAGGAACTGAAAAAGTACAGAAGATAGAAAGAGAGTGGATGGTGGCCTCAGATGAACTCATAAGGCAGTCCCTGTCTTTATTCCACGGGATATGCCATGGAAGAAGAATGGCATTAGGTTTGCACTTTACGGAGATCACCCTAACAGCAGTGTAGAGAATACTGTGTTGGAGAGGGATGAAGAGGATGCAGAGGGATTTCCCCGATGGTCCAGTGGTAAAGAATCTGCCTGCCAAGGCAGGGGACACGGGTTCAATCCCTGGTCTGGGAAGATTCCACGTGCTGCAGGGCAACTAAGCCCATGAGCCGCAACTGCTGAAGCCTGCCTGCCCTAGAGCCCGTGCTCCACAACCAGAGAAGCCACCGCCGTGAGCAGCCCACGCACCATAACTAGAGAAGAGCCCCCACTCGGCACAACTGGAGAAAGGCCGTGTGCGACAGCGAAGACCCCAGTGCAGTCATACATGAACAAAGAGAGGAGCAGAGGACAATTTAGGAAGGGACTGGGGTTGTTCAGGAGCTTGAGGATCTGTGCCTGGGTCAGGATCACAGCAGTGAACATAGGTAAAAGTTGGCATATGTGAGTGAGAACTTACCAAAGCAGTACCACAGAACTAGGTAACGGATTGCGTATGAAGAGGGAAAGGTAGGGAGGGTGCAGAAGAATGACTTCCTTTGCTAGTTTTTGGTTTGGGAAGCTGGATAAATAATGGTGGTGTTTTGTATTTTTCTGAGAGAGGACTACTGAAGAGTAGATTTAACAAGTAGTGCCAAAGACGGGTGTTGGGAATGATGAATTATTACGAGCATTTTCAGACTGAAGCATCTTTGTGATAGCTGGGTGAAAATGTCACATGAAGTCTGACCAGGCTAGAAAGAGAGATACATAAGGAACCAGCTCTGATGGTCACGGAAGCCATGTGAGTGCTTGGGGTTTCCCTAGACAAAGTCTGTAGAATACAGAGTTCCAAGACAGTGACCTGAAGAACATCAACATTTAAGAAAAGGATGGAGAAGCATCTAGCACAGGGGACTGACAAGGCATGATTACAGACAGAGAAGAAAAGCAAACGGACATTTCCAGAAGGAAAGCATGGTCAACAGTATCCAATGTTGCAGAGTGGTGACAAGGCAAGAAGAACAAATGCCCACTGGTGACACAGAAGCCACTGAGGACTCTGGTGAGAGCAAATTCAGTGGGATGCAGGAAAATGACACCAGAGCAGAGAGAACTGTACGTGAAAATAAGTTTGGCTCTGAAATGGAGAAGAAAGATGGGGGTGGGGAGTGTGATTGGAAGGGTTGTTACTGCTGTATTTTTTTTAAAGATAGAATAGACTTTCAGTCAGTTCAGTTCAGTCGCTCAGTCGTGTCCGACTCTTTGCGACGCCATGAATCGCAGCACGCCAGGCCTCCCTGTTCATCACCATCTCCCGGAGTTCACTCAGACTCACGTCCATCGAGTCCGTGATGCCATCCAGCCATCTCATCCTCGGTCATCCCCTTCTCCTCCTGCCCCCAATCCCTCCCAGCATCAGAGTCTTTTCCAATGAGTCAACTCTTCGCATGAGGTGGCCAAAGTACTGGAGTTTCAGCTTTAGCATCATTCCTTCCAAATGTTGAGCTTTAAGCCAACTTTTTCACTCTCCTCTTTCACTTTCATCAAGAGGCTTTTTAGTTCCTCTTCACTTTCTGCCATAAGGGTGGTGTCATCTGCATATCTGAGGTTATTGATATTTCTCCCGGCAATCTTCATTCCAGCTTGTGTTTCTTCCAGTCCAGAATAGACTTTGGGAATGTTAAAAAGCCACTGGGAAGGAGGCTTCAGGACAAACAGGTGGAAGAGATAGCACATATTCCCTAAGGAGGCCAGAGAAAATGGGATCTAGAATTTTGCTACTCAAAATGTGATCCATGAACTGCAATTCTGTCATCATGTCAGAAATGCAGACTTCAGACCCTACCTCAGACCTCCTGAAACAGATTCTGCATTTTGGCATCCCCTGCAGGAAGATCAGTATGGATCTTAAAGCTTAAGATGCACACATCTGGAGCTGAGCTTTTTGACCTGCTGGGAGGGGAAGGTGAGAGGTAAATTGGTTTGGTATCAGATGGCAGGAAGCTAAATAAATTCCTGTCTGTTGGCTTCCCTTATCTCTGTGAAAGAGGAGGTGGGATTATCTGCAGAAATGTGCAGGAAAGTGGTAAAGGAAGAGACAGGAGATTTGAGGAGCACTGAAAGGTTTAAAATAGTTACTGGGGAAAATGAGGCAAGAAGCTGAGTACGGAAACCATGAATTCAGATGTGCTGCTTAGACCCCAGGTGGAGAGGGCCGATTTTATTGGTACAGATCCACTGGTGGTGTGACTCCCCTCCCCACATTTTCCCAGCAAGACTTGGCAGCCTGGACTCAAGCGCAGGGCAGATAGACAGTCTGATCATCCAGGACTGGGGTTTTGACAGTCTGACACAAGCAGTAGGTGAGGAAGTTTAGGATATAGGCAAGACAGCGACTGAAGCAATGGACTACTGGTTCTAGGGAAAGGAAGTAAAAACAAGAAGATGCAGATGGATTAAGATAAAGTAGAAGTGATAAAGGATAAAAGAATTGGTAATGTCAAAGTTTGTGTGCAATGGGACTGTGGTAGCTAATTCTTAAAACTATCATTAACATGTATTAAAACTGTACTGAGAAGAAAAATATTGAGAGATTTTAAAACCTGACTGCATTCAGACTGATCAGAATAATCTCAATGATTAAAACATAGCAAGAGAGTTCCCTGGCAGTCCAGTGGTTAGGACTCAGTGCTTATCACTGCTGTGGGCTCAGGTTAAGTCCTTTGTCAGGGAAGTAAAATCCCACAAGCCATATGTGGTGCAGCCAAAAAAAAAAAAAAGGCAAGGTGCCCATGGTGAATAAATTACTGTATTACACTACCTGTCTTCTAAATAAGATTTCCTCTCCATATCATACACCAAGACATTAACACTGGAAGTATCTATAAGGAAATTTTATTTTACATATGTCCATATGCCCGATATTAACTTAAAAATACAAATCAGAAGAACTACAAAACACGTAGAAAACAAGTGTATCACTTATATGTGAAACTACCAGTTTAAAACAAGTAGATATAATTATAGGTTGACATATAGGAACCCCAACATAACCACAAATCCAAAGCTGTGATGTTGGTGGTTTAGTGGCTAAGTCATGTCCGATTCTTGCAATCCCATGGACTGTGCCTGCCAGGCTCTTCTGCCCATGGGATTCTCCAGGCAAAAATACTGGAGTGAGTTGCCATTTCTTTCTCCAGGGGATCTTCCCAACCCAGAAATCGAACCCGGGTCTCCTGCATTGCAGGCAGATGATTTACCAACTGAGCTTTGATAGATGCACAAAACCCAAAAAGAAAACACAAAAATACAAATCAGTAGTTATCTGCTCTTCTTAAACATCTACATTCTAGGGTAAAGGTTCTGGATATAGCCATCTATCTAGGTGATTACTAGTGGAAGCTGATATACTTTTATAGAAAATACCCTACTTTGTTTCAAGAAAAGCTACAGATTACCAGAAGTAAGCCTTACCTGAGAGTTCAAACTGATAGATGGCTTGAGTGGCTTTAACAATGTCATCACTGAGTGAGTTCTTAACAATTCTGAATGTTTCTTCCACAGCTCCAGAACGTGGTTTTGGTGGTGGCTGCGACTTCTCTTCTTTCAATTCTGGAACAGCACCTATAAAATGTTATTGATTTAAGTGCTTTAAGGCCCAGGCAATGTAAGGTCCCACACAAAATTAATTAATTAGCAGAACAGACTTGCTACCATTTGACCAAAATGACCTTAAATATGTTCAGTGGCGTCTTAAAAGCACAAATCAAACATATGGAATAACAACCAAATACATCAGTTCTGATTGCAAATGTAAATGGCTTATACTCTTCAAGTAAAAAGCTCTCAAGATTAGGTTAAAAAAATTCTAAACAATACAGTGTTTATAGTAAATAGATCTAAACAAACTACTGGAGTTTTAGTGGTAACAATCATTCCTTTACCATCGCCTCTGAGTGCTAAAACCAAATGAGCAAAGAATACCTTGGAGTCAGAAAGATGGAGATAAGAATATCACTATATAAATTAGTGGAACTGAACTGGAAACTGCAGCTTGAATCAACACCCAAGTGAACTCCTCAACAATTTTACCTCTAAATTAAACGTATTCACCTAGTCTCTTCATCGCTGGGTTGGGAAGATCCCCTGGAGAAGGGAAAGGCTACCCACTCCAGAACTCTGGCCTGGAGAATTCCATGGACTGTATAGTTCATGGGGTAGCAAAGAGTCAGACATGACTGATCAACTTTCACTTTCACTTCATCCCTGGATTGAACCTGCCTCCTCCTTTCAAGGAATGGAAATGCCTCTTTAAATAAAAATCATGTAAAGACTGAGAATAGCCTACTCTGAAAGAAAGAAGGCTCAAAATGTCTTAAATCACACAAACTCATTACTTTTCCCAATTTCAATCCAATTGGTCCCTCCCACTTGATAAAGAGAGAGATCAAACCACATATTTGTTTCATGAAGGCCCCACTGCCTAGAAACCAAGGCCACGGGAATACAGGTTGCAACATTTTGTGGTCAGGAAGCAAGTTAGAACTGGACATGGAACAACAGACTGGTTCCAAACAGGAAAAGGAGTACGTCAAGGCTGTATATTGTCACCCTGCTTATCTAACTTATATGCAGAGTACATCATGAGAAACGCTGGACTGGAAGAAACACAAGCTGGAATCAAGAGTGCTGGGAGAAATATCAATAACCTCAGATATGCAGATGACACCACCCTTATGGCAGAAAGTGAAGAGGAGCTAAAAAGCCTCTTGATGAAAGTGAAAGAGGAAAGCAAAAAAGTTGGCTTAAAGCTCAACATTCAGAAAACGAAGATCATGGCATCCGGTCCCATCACTTCATGGGAAATAGATGAGGAAACAGTGGAAACAGTGCCAGACTTTATTTTTGGGGGCTCCAAAATCACTGCAGATGGTGACTGCAGCCATGAAATTAAAAGACGCTTACTCCTTGGAAG
>SJYT01033704.1:247790-271469 GCA_006410635.1 Cephalophus harveyi
GGGCTCCAAAATCACTGCTGATGGTGACTGCAGCCATGAAATTAGAAGACGCTTACTCCTTGGAAGAAAAGTTATGACCAACCTAGATAGTATATTCAAAACCAGAGACCTTACTTTGTCAACTAAGGTCCGTCTAGTCAAGGCTATGGTTTTTCCAGTGGTCATGTATGGATGTGAGAGTTGGACTGTGAAGAAGGCTGAGCGCCGAAGAATTGATGCTTTCGAACTGTGATGTTGGAGAAGACTCTTGAGAGTCCCTTGGACTGCAAGGAGATCCAACCAATCCATTCTAAAGGAGATCAGCCCTGGGATTTCTTTGGAAGGAATGATGCTAAAGCTGAATCTCTAGTACTTTGACCACCTCATGCGAAGAGTTGACTCATTGGAAAATACTCTGATGCTGGGAGGGATTGGGGGCAGGAGGAGAAGGGGACGACAGAAGATGAGATGGCTGTATGGCATCACAGACTCGATGAATGTGAGTCTGAGTGAACTCCGGGAGATGGTGATGGACAGGGAGGCCTGGCGTGCTGCGATTCATGGGGTCGCAAAGAGTCAGACACGACTGAGTGACTGAACTGACTGAACTTGAATCAACTTAAGGGTACAAAAAAGGATTTATTTACAATAGATCTCCTTATCTCAAAGTAGGAAATCGCCATGCAAAAAAGCTGTGAATACAAGCCACCAACAACACACAATGAAATATAAAATAGAGATAACCAAGGAAAGTGGAGAATTAGCAGAGAAGGAACAATCACCCTAGATTTCAACATCCTTCAGGTTGAGTAGGGCTTAGACGATGCTCGTACCAGGACCAAAGTCCCAATAGTGAAGACGACCGGCCCTCTAATGCTCCACATCTGTAAAGGGCTGGTGGGCAGGTAATAGCCACATGACATGGCAATGTAGGAAGATCCCACGTCACAGAAATGGCCCCATTATAGAGGGAGAGCCTCAGAGCCCAGAGGCTGGTGTGAGCATGCTCTTCTCTGGCTAACCCAGACCAGCTAAGCCAGCTTTTGGCTATGCTACCACAAAGGAAATAACTGTGTTCTCAGAGCATCCAGATTTCTGTCTTGGCAAGTATGCAGGTGGAAACTGAGACTGAATTAAAACCAAGCCTCTCCAGCCATCATCTCTGATACTATTTCTGGACCTAATTCATGACAAATGTGTGCCTTTTACACCTCTTTCAACACAGTGAAAAATGTAGCTCCTAAGGCTCCTGGGTGTACATATTATGGCGCAGCCACATAGAGAAAAAATGTATCTGAAAGAAGAAAAATAAACTTATGAATGCTGGATAGCATGTACTGATCTAATGAACTATGGTCAGAGAGTTAAAAGTCATGTTAAATGTGTATGGAATACTCATTACAACTCTGTGAATGGATGGATGCTGGGTAAATAATCCAATATGCTTCCACTATAGAAAGACTGAATAATTGACCAGTAGTAGTAAATGTTAGAACCCAGATTTTGACTTCAGTTTGGCACTCAAAACTCTGCTATCTTCTTCACTGTGTTACAAAGATGAATGAATGGAACTTGGAAACACTAGAGGGTAGTAATTAATTTGTTCTCACAGGACTATTCATATGCGCTTCTCAGGTCTATCTGAATTCTCAGGAATAGTTGTCTTTATTTATTTATTTTTTAGTCAAGATGTTTTTTATATCTGCTCTGAAAACCACTTTCAGAAAGAAACAAATTTCCTGTTAACTATATTTAAAAAATAAATTTGGAAATACCCTAAAAAGCCATAACAGTACACTAGTTAAATAAGTCATAATGCCTCCATGTAATAGAGTGATACAAGCCATTAAAAATCATAACTTTGAAACAGAATAATATAGAATGGTCATAATATATGATGAAAGAGAGTACAGTACTATATCATACAACCCCAGTTTTATAAAACACATAGTCATGTTATGTGTATTCATGGGAAAAAACCTAGAAGGATAGTCTGAGTGGCAGGATTGCAGATGAATATTATCATTTAATTTTTTTATTGTTTATATAATATAAAACATACTCACTTCTACATTCAAAAAGTCTTTCTGTTATATAGTGATTGTGCTAGAGACAGGTTATTATGAAAGTTTACATGTAGACAACTTATTTTATACAACTTTGGGTTCCTTTTAAGTTTTTTTTTTTTTTTTTAAGTAAAAGGTAGTCATTAAAGATGGCAGAACCATACAATTAGAACGTCTAAACAAGATTAATGAGAAATTAGGCAACAAAGAATTAGAACTGTAAGGTATGGACATTTCATTTTCTCTCTTCATTTTGTTTTTATACCTTGTCTAGTAGAAGTATAGATATATTAATATTTACCTCCCAGCAAAAGTATGACTAATAACAAATAAAGTAGAAGATCAAAAAACTTTGAAAGAGGTGAAATGCTAAAAACAGTAGAGAAAAGAAAAAACTTTATAGGGTTAAAATAGTTAAGTTAATCAAAATGAAAATGCTTTGCTGAAAAAATCCACACATCTAGAAATCAAAGATCAGGGCATCATGTGAAGAAACACTGATGTTTACCTTTTGTTAGCATTCCCCTTATTCTATCTTCTACATCTTACTCTCTTTCCAAGACTGTTACCTCCTAAAGGCACAAATAGTTCTTTTCACCTTTACAGCCCTAACTTCTGCTGGAAACATTGTAAAGGGGAAACGGGGCTCCTCACTGCCTCCCTACAGCCCCCTTTCTAGGCAATATCACCATATCTTGACCAGCTTTCCCCTCCTCCTCTCTGCCCTCTCTCCAAGCACACACACAAATACTCCAGAGATCAGAATCCCTCCTGGATTCCATACTTTGAAATCTGTCTTTCTTGGGTCCATCCCCTCAGCCACCTTTAACCCCTATGATTTAGCATATTCTAGATTTGGAATTACAACTCTAAAAATTACTTTGTAACTACAGACTTAGAGATCTTCAAATACAAAATATCTAACAAAAAATAGTTACATGTCATCGTTCACTATTACTAAAAAAAAGTTTATATATTTATGAATATATATATACACACACACACATAAATAAGGTCCGTCTAGTCAAGGCTATGGTTTTTCCTATGGTCATGTATGGATGTGAGAGTTGAAGAAGGCTGTGCACCAAAGAATTGATGCTTTTGAACTGTGGTGTTGGAGAAGACTCTTGAGAGTCCCTTGGACTGCAAGGAGATTCAACCAGTCCATTCTGAAGGAGATCAACCCTGGGATTTCTTTGGAAGGAATGATGCTAAAGCTGAAACTCCAGTACTTTGGCCACCTCATGCGAAGAGTTGACTCACTGGAAAAGACTCTGAAGCTGGGAGGGATTGGGGGCAGGAGGAGAAGGGGATGACCGAGGATGAGATGGCTGGATGGCATCACGGACTCGATGGACGTGAGTCTGAGTGAACTCTGAGAGATGGTGATGGACAGGGAGGCCTGGCGTGCTGCGATTCATGGGGTCGCAAAGAGTCGGACACGACTGAGTGACTGAACTGAACTGAATGTATATATAAGTGGGTTTTCCAGGTGGCTCTAGTGGTACAGAACCTGTCTGCCAATGCGGGAGACGTAAAAGAGGCAGGTTCCAGCCCTGAGTTGGGAAGATCCCCTGGAGAAGGAAATGGCAACCCACTCCAGTATTCTTGCCTGGAAAATCCCATGGACAGTGGAACCTGGAGGGCAGAGTCAGACACGACTGAAGCAACTTAGCATGTACTCATACATATATATATATTTACACAAATATATGTGTGTGTGTATACATATATATTCTAAATCTAGCTTGTACATCTGGAAGTTCTTGGTTCACATACTGCTGAAGCCTTGCTTTTAGAATTTTGAGCATTAATCTTGCTAGCATGTGAAAATGATCACAGTTGTATGGTAGTTTAACATTTTTTGGCAATGCCCTTCTTTGAGATTGGAGTGAAAACTGACTTTTTCCAGTCCTGTGGCCACTGCTAAGTTTTCCAAATTAAAACGCAGAGATATCACTTTACTGACAAAGGTCTGTATAATCAAAGGTATGGTTTTTCCAGTTGTCATGTATGGATGTGAGAGGTGGGCCATAAAGAAGGTTAGGGGAGGAAGAATTGAATTTTGAATTGTGGTTCTGGAGAAGAATTTTGGGAGTACCTTGGAGAGCAAAGAGATCAAACCAGTCAATCCTAGATGAAATCAACCCTGAATATTCAATGGAAGGACTGATGCTGAAGCTGAAACTCCAGTACTTTGGTCACCTGATGCAAAGAGTTGATTCATTGGAAAAGACCCTGAGGGCAAAAGGAGAAGGGGGCAGCAGATGATGAGATGGTTGGATGGCATCACTGAGTCAATGCACATGAGTTTGAGCAAACTCTGGGAGATAGTGAAAGACAAGGAAGCCTGGTGTGCTGCAGTTCATGGGGTCTCAAACAGACATGACTTAGTGACTGAACAACAAATATCTGGTTTCACAGCCGGTCTTCAGCTTCTTTTCCTAGTTGTATTATTAAAAACAATGCACTCCATTTTGTCTGCTCTAAGATTAGCATATGTTGAGAAAAGATGGGAAAATATCAAAACCCAAGAATTAAAAAAGTCATTCATAAATCTGCCATAGTTATAGGGTTACTGTCAGCATTTCAAACTGTTTCCTCCAGACTTTTCCCATGCATGAGTTTTATATTACAATTTCTATTATAAAGTTATAAAATACAATTTCACATTCTACTTTTCCTTACATTTAATAATTTACCATAATTATTCCATGTCATTACAATTTCTGTGTAATATTCACAGAAAAATAACTGAGCAAAATATGACTAGAACTCCCCAGACACATACAAATAACATGCAACATGACTGAGAAATAAATCTTTGTTTTTTACATTGATATTTGGGAGTTATTACCACAACATCATCCAGGCTCTCCTAACTGATACCCCTTCTGCATGGAACAGAACTTCATTCCCAGACTTTGCCAAACTGAAGCTAGCAAGATTGCATGTGTCTCTTCCTTGATTTACTGCTCATTTCACTCGCCTGTAGGTTTCTCATTATAATGCCATTACCCCATGGTGTGAGCCCTAGTAGTGGTACATGTACAGCTTTTGCTCGTATCTTAATGCTGTTCAGTTTATCCCTCACTGGATATTGGCTCACCCTGCTTTGTCTGGCAAGACTGCAATCACTCTCATAATTTTCCATTTAACAGTCTGTTTATCAACTAATGTTCAGTCTGCTTTTCTATTCTTCTGTCAATTTAGTCATTCAGTCATGTCTGACTGTTTGCAACCCGATGGACTGCAGGACATCAGGCTTCCCTGTCCATCACCAACTCCCGGAGCTTGCTCAAGCTCATGTCCATCAACTCAGTGATGCCATACAACCACCTTATCCTCTGTAGTCCCATTCTCCTTCTGCTTTCAATCTTTCCCATCATCAGGGTCTTTTCCAAGGAGTCAGTTCTCATCAGGTGCCCAAAGCATTGGAGTTTCAGCTTCAGCATCAGTCCTTCCAATAAATATTCAGGACTGATTTCCTTTAGGATGACTGGTTGGATCTCCTTGCAGTCCAAAGGACTCCAAAGAGTCTTCTCCAATACCACAGTTCAAAAGCATTAATTCTTCGGCACCGGGTTACTTTATAGCCCAACTCTCACATCCATACATGACCACAGGAAAAACCATAGCCTTGACTAGATGGACCTTTGTTGGCAAAGTAATGTCTCTGCTTTTGAATATGCTATATAGGTTGGTCATAACTTTCCTTCCAAGGAGTAAGCGTCTTTTAATTGCATGGCTGCAGTCACCATCTGCAGTGATTTGGGAGCCCAAAAAAATAAAGTCTGACACTGTTTCCACTGTTTCCCCATCTATTTGCCATGAAGTGATAGGACCGGATGCCATGATCTTCGTTTTCTGAATTTTGAGCTTTAAACCAACTTTTTCATTCTCCTCTTTCACTTTCATCAAGAAGATCTTCAGTTCTTGTTAACTTTCTGCCATAAGGGTGATGTCATCTGCATATCTGAGGTTATTAATATTTCTCCTGGCAATCTTGATTCCAGTTTGTGCTTCATCCAGCCTGGCATTTTGCATGATGTACTCTGCCTATAAACTAAATAATCAGGGTGACAATATACAGCCTCGATGTACTCCTTTCCCGATTTGGAACCAGTCTGTTGTTCCATGTCCAGTGCTAACTGTTGCTTCTTGACTTGAATACAGATTTCTCAAGAGGCATGTCAGGTGGTCTGGGATTCCCATCTCTTGAAAAATTTTCCACAGTTTGTTGTGATCCACACAGTCAAAGGCTTTGGTGTAGTCAATAAAGCAGAAGTAGATGTTTTTCTGGAATTCTCTTGGTTTTTCAATGATCCAACAGATGTTGGCAGTGTGATCTCTGGTTCCTCTGCCTTTTCTAAATCCAGCTTGAACATCTGGAAATTCACGGTCCACGTACTATTGAAGCCTGGCTTGGAGAATTTTGAGCATCACTTGCTAGTGTGTGAGAAGAGTACAATTGTGCAGTAGTTTGAACATTCTTTGGCACTGCCTTTCTTTCAGATCAGAAAGAAAACTGACCTTTTCCAGTCCTGTGGCCACTGCTGAGTTTTCCAAATTTGCTGGCATATTGAGGGCAGCACTTTCACAGCATCGTCTTTTAGATTTCAAATAGCTTAACTAGAATTTCATCACCTCCACTAGCTTTGTTTATAGTGAGGTTCCCTAAGGCCCACTTGACTTCACATTCCAAGATGTCTGGCTCTAGGTGGGGATCACACCATTGTGGTTATCTGGGTCATGAAGATCTTTTTTGTATAGTTCTTCTGTGTATTCTTGCCACCTCTTCTTAATATCTTCTGCTTCTGTTAGGTCCATACCATTTCTGTCCTTTATTGTGCCCATCTTTGCATGAAATATTCCCTTGGTGTTTATTATTTATCTAATTTTCTTGAAGAGATCTGTAGTCTTTCCCATTCTGTTGTTTTCCTTTATTTCTTTGCAATGATCACTGAAGAAGGCTTCTTAATTCTCCTTGCTATTCTTTGGAACTCTGCATTCAAATGGGTATATCTTTCCTTTTCTCCTTTGCCTTTTGCTTCTCTTTCTTTCTCAGATATGTGTAAGGCTCCTCAGACAACCATTTTGCCTTTTTGCATTTCTTTTTTGGGGGGATGGTCTTGGTCACTGCCCCCTGTACAATGTGACAAACCTCCATCCATAGTTCTTCAGGCACTCTGTCTATCAGATCTAATCCCTTAAATGTATTTCTCACTTCTACTGTATAATCATAAGGGATTTGATTTAGGTCATAACTGAATTCCCTAGTGGTTTTCCCTACTTTCTTCAATTTAAGTCTGAATTTTGCAATGAGGAGTCCATGATCTGAGCCACAGTCAGCTCCTGGTCTTGCTTTTGCTGACTGTATAGAGCTTCTTCATCTTTGGCTACAAAGAATATAATCAATCTGGTTTTGGTATTGACCATCTGGTGATGTCCATGTATAGAGACTTCTCTTAAGTTGTTGGAGGTGGTTGTTTGCTATGACCAGTGTGTTCTCTTGGCAAAACTCTGTTACCCTTTGCCCTGCTTCATTTTGTACCCCAAGGCCAAATTTGCCTGTTACTCCAGGTATCTCTTGACCTCCTACTTTTGCATTCCAGTCCCTATGATGAAAAAGACATCTTTTGGGGGTGTTAGTTCTAGAAGGTCTTGTAGGTCTTCATACAACCATTCAACTTCAGCTTCTTCAGCATTACTGGTTGGGGCATAGACCTGGATTACTGTGATATTGAATGGCTTGCCTTAGAAATGAACAGAGATCATTCTGTTGTTTTTGAGATTGCATCCAAGAACTGCATTTAGGACTCTTTCGTTGACTATAAGGGCTACTCCATTTCTTCTAAGGGGCTCTTGCCCACAGTAGGAGATATAATGGTCATCTGAGTTAAATCCCCCCATTCCAGTCCATTTTAGTTCACTGATTCCTAGAATGTCAATATTCACTCTTGCCATCTCCTGTTTGACCACTTCCAATTTGCCTTGATTCATGGACCTAACATTCCAGGTTCCAATGCAGTATTTTTCTTTACAGCATTGGACTTACTTCCATCACCAGTCCCATCCACAACTGGGTGTTGTTTTTGCTTTGGCTCTGTCTCTTCATTCTTCCTGGAGTCATTTCTCCACTCTTCTCCAGTAGCATATTGGTCACCTACCGACCTGGGGAGTTCATCTTTCAGTATCATATCTTTTTGCCTTTATATATTGTTCATGGGGTTCTCAAGGCAAGAATACTGAAGTGATTTGCCATTACCTTCTCCAGTGGACCACATTTTTTCAGAACCCTCCACCATGACCCATCTGTCTTGGGTGGCCCTACATAGCATGGCTCATAGTTTCATTCGAGTTAGACAAGGCTCTGGCCTATGTGATAGGTTTGATTAGTTTTCTGTGATTGCTTCCTGATGGGAGAGACTGACTGGGGGTGGGGGGTGGGGCATACTGGGTTTTGTTCTGATGGGCGGGGCCATGATCAGTCAATCTTTAATCCAATTTTCTATTGATGGGTAGGGCTGCGTTCCCTCCCCGTTGTTTGACTTGAGACCAAACTATGGTAGTGGTTTAGCTACTAAGTCATGTCCGACTCTTTCGACCCCATGGACTGTAGCCTGCCAGGCTCCTCTGTTCATGGGATTCTCCAGGCAAGAATACTAAAGTGGGTTGCCATTTCCTTCTCCAGGGGATCTTCCAGACCCAAGGATCAAACCAGGGTTTCCTGCATTGCAGGCAGATTCTTTACCAACCGAGCTATGTGGAGGTAATGAAGATAACGGTGACCTCCTTCAAAAGGCCCCATGCATGCACTGCTGCACTCGGTGCCTCCGACCCTGCAGCAGGCCACTGCTGACCCACGCCTCTGCCGGATAGTCCTGCACACTCACAGGCAAGTCGGGGTCAGTCTCTGTGGGTTCACTGCTCCTTCTCCTGGGTCCTGGTGCACACAAGGTTTTTTTTTTTTTTTTGTCCTCCAAGAGCCTGTTTCCCCAGTCCTGTGTAAGGTTTGGCAGCTCTGTGGTGGGGTTAATGGCGACCTTCTCCAAGAGGGTTTATGCCACATCCAGGTCTGCTTCTCCCAAAGCCCCTGCCCCTGTGGCAGGCCACGGCTGACCCGTGCCTCTGCAGGAGACACTCAAACACTCACAGGCTGCATATCCTTCAGTATATCCTTATCTGTTCCATTCTATAGCTTACCCAGGGAGACTACAGGGAGTATGATGAAAGTATCTCTCAGTATCTCTCAGTGAAGGTGAGTGCTGACACTAAGTTGACCCTGGATCCGCTAGTCATGCCCTTACTAGGTTGGGGCCAAGTATAGCAGAGACATTGAGAGAGATCTGAAGAGGTCTGGGAGCCTGTTCACAGCTGTGGAACTGCAAATCGGGGAAGTCCTGAAGCAGTCTTATAGTATCTGAAGCACCAAATGGGTTCCCCCAGGATCAGGAAGAAAACTGATGTGGAGCAATAGGTCATCGAGGAAGTGGCAGATGCCACATGAGGAAGCTGGGGACTCCTTGGTTGCCATGTTGTTTTATTAGCTCTGCTGCTGCTGCTAAGTCTCTTCAGTCATGTCTGACTCTGTGCGACCCCATAGACGGCACCCCACCAGGCTCTGCTGTCCCTGGGATTCTCCAGGTAAGAACACTGGAGTGGGTTGCCATTTCCTTCCCAATGCATGAAAGTGAAAAGTGAAAGTAAAGTCGCTCAGTCGTGTCCAACTCTTCACGACCCCATGGACTGCAACCCACCAGACTCCTCCGTCCATGGGATTTTCCAGGCAAGAGTACTGGACTGGGGTGCCATTGCCTTCTCCATTTATTAGCTCTACTCTCAGACTAAGACCTGGGTATCAGCTGGACAGGTTGAAACTAACAACTATGAAGAACCATACCCTATTCAGGTTACAGCCATTGCCCATGACATGCACGTCTCCACTTGAAGGGTGAAAAGAGAGATTCGATTTTTAAAATTCTTGTTTAAAATTTATTTTTAATCGAAGGATAATTACTTTACAATACTGCATTGGTTTCTGCCATACATCAACATGAATCGGCCATAGGTATACCTATGTGCCCTCCCTCCTGAACCTCCACCCCATCCCACCCCTCTAGGTTGTTACAGAGCCTGGGTTTGAGTTCCCTCAGTCATTCAGCAAATTCCCATTGGCTATCTATTTTGCATATGGTAGTATATATTTCCATGTTACTCTCTCCAAAAAATCCTACCTGCTATGTGAATTCCCTAGAGATCTAGTGGTGAGGACTTTGCTCTTTCACTCTTAAGTGTAAGATCCCACAAGCTGCATGGTGCATCCCCTCACCCCTCAAAAAAATCCTGCCTACCACAAGCCAGTCATTGGGATTGCTACTTTTAAAAAATAATGAATGATTTGAAGCTTAACAGAATTTTGATAAAAGACATTCTGCTGTTTTGAAAAATCTGTATCCAACAGATGAGATAGGTAGGTCAGTGTTCTTATACATTTACCATGAATTTTATAAATATCTAATCATGGTGAATGTCCAGATGAATGTTCTTTAGTATATTCTTCTTTGAAGCAAGAAAGAACAAATATTGCCAGAACTATAGCTATAACTGAAGTCAGAAGAAAGATCTAAGTCAGTGTTCTCACTTTACAAAGAAAGAAATGTTGATTCATGAAGCTACTAGACCCTAAATAGTTCCTCTCCAGATTACTGGGCATTCAAATTCATCCAGAGAACCAATAAAGTGAAATTTTATTTTAAAATTTCCTTCTGCTCGGGGTCATTTATTTCAAATTTCAGGCCAGAGCTTAACTATAATAATGGTATTATTTTTCTTACCATTTCAATTGTTATCTTTAAATTAGTTGTTTGTTAACTTTCCTTGAGGCATGAAGCTTCACTATTTAAAAGCTTAAAAAATCACTAAGTAACTCAAACACTGATGCCCTGTTCAAAGATGGTGTTCTTATTTCACATTGCAATTTATTTTTCTTTTATGATTCAAGGTTTTTGTATTCATAACACTAAATAAATTTCAATTTGGAAAAAAAAAACATTACTTTGAAATGGTAGCATCATAAAATAAAAATTAAATGTGTAAGTACATCCGCTCAACTTCAACTTCTTTTTAAGTGATCATTTCCTTGGGCCCTCAACTTCTAGCATAATGTGAAGACCTCAAAAATTTTACTAAAGGGACATACCTGGTGATCCAACAATTAAGAATCTGCCTGCCAGTGTGGGGGACATAGGTTTGATCCCTGGTCCGGGAAGATTCCACATGTTATGGGGCAACTAAGTCCGTGCGTTGCAATTACTGAGCCTGTGCTCTCGAGTCTGAGAACTGCAATGGCTGAATCCTGTGCACCCTAGAGCCCATGCTGTGCAATAAGAGAAATCACCGCAATGAGAAGCCGGTGCACCGCAACAAAGAGTAGCCCCAGCTCGCCCTAACTAGAGGACGTCCACGTGCAACAAAGAAGACCCAGTGCAGCCTAAATAGATAAATAAATACATTTTTAAAGAGTTCACTAAAGTGTGTATATATATATATATATATTTACAAGGATAGTTTTAGTTCCCCCAACATTAACTTCTAACTGCAGGCCATGTCCACTTTCTAGCATCCGTGAATCCAGCCATTTCTCACCAACTCGGTCCAGTCCATTGTCATCTCTCACTTGAATAAATGCAGTAATCTCCCTGGTGAGGTCCTTTGTTCCTTATTATCTCTTCTCAGCACAGTAGACAGAGTGATGCCAATGAAGCATGTGTTTAGTCCTGCCCTTCTCAGCCCAAACCTTCCCACAGCTTCTCATTTCCTTCAGAGGGAAAAAGGGGAAGGCTTACAGTGGCCCTGAGCCCTATGCTGTCTGCCTGCTCACTACCCCTTTGCCTCACTTCCTACTCGTCTCTCCTGTGTCACTTGGCTTCAGCCATAGTGACTGTCTTACTGTTCTTCTAATACACCAGCTGTCCTCCTACATGGAGTGTTTGTTTTTTTTTTTTTTTTTAACCTGTTGTTCTCTCTACTTGAAATATTCCTCTCCCAAATACCCACATGCCTTCCTTTCTCACCTCCTTCAAATCTCTGTGCAAATATTATCATCTAGAAGAAGGCTTCCCTCACACTTTAAAATTCCATCACACTCAGCCCTCCCTGCTTTATTTTTCTCCACAGCAATTATCACCTTCCAACACAATGTGTATTTTATTAACTATCTCCTCTCACTAGAAAGTAAGATCCCAGAGTGAAAGGACTTTTGTGAGTGAGTTCACGGTTGTACAGGGCCTAGAACAGTGTTGTTCACACAGTAGATTTTCATCATATTGTTGGATGAGTTCATCTTGAGTGATTTATAAAATAACTAAGTTTAAAAATAAAACCAAGACAAGAACTAATTACTATGAAAAGAGGAGAAAAATTTTAAATCCAACAGATGGCTTAGAAATAAAAGCTATAGTCTTGGAAGTTAAATACTTAATGACTAGATAAATTAACTGTTTAGACACAGCCAGAGATACAATTCAAAAACTGGAAAATTCACTCAAGGAAGCAGAAAAGAAAGATTAAGAGATAGCAAATAGCTAAGTTAAGAAACATGGAGGAGAGAATGTGAAGGTGGTAAAAATGTCTGTAAGAGTTCCAGAAATGAGAAAGTAAGAAGTAGAAGAGAAATTCAAAAGTGATATTTGTTCATTTTCCATAATTAATGAAAAGTAAGAGTTCATGAGGGTTTCCCAGGTGGCACTAGTGGTAAAGAACCTGCCTGCCAGCGCAGAAGACATGAGGGACAAGGGTTCGATCCCTGGGTCAGGAAGACCCACTGGAGAAGGGCATAGCAACCCACTCCAGTATTCTTGCCTGGGAAATCCCACGGACAGAGGAACCTGGCGGGCTACAGTCCATGGGGTCACAGAGAGTCAGACACAACTACAACCACTCACGCAAGCTCGGAGAAGAGTTCATGAATCCTAAACCAAACATATTATTCTTGTCTATATACAAAAACGAAAAGAAAAATGGTAAATTATCAACAACTAGTAGAAATACATAAAATAAGAGGGAATAGACCAGATTACTTGCACAGGAACAACTATTAAATTAATACAGACAAGTGCTCTGTTTCCTTCATCCACCCTCCTTCCTAGAAGTAACCGCTATATGGTAGCCAAAATAATAATAATAATAATAATAATAACATCAGATCAATAAAAGAACAAGCATATTTTGAAAAGAACCAAAGGGAACTTTTAGATATGAAAAATACAACCACTAAAAATGTATAAGTTAATCAGATTATTCACTACTGATGAAGGGAGATTTCATTGGCAATTATCTCTTGAGGTTAAGATTTGAAGGCTTTTAATTTTTTTTCCTAATTCTTTTAGTATCATTTGAATTTATTAATATGTATAATTAGCTACAATAAGTATATCTTGTTTCAATATAGTAAGTAAACTACTTCAAAAATTCTGGAAACAGTGAAAAGGAATTTGTTACTTGAATATGTATGTGTCTCTGATTACTGCTCAAGTTTGCATTAGTCAGGATAGACTGCTGCCGCCCCTGTGCTGTGCTCGGTCATGTCTGGCCTCTTGGATTGACACCTGCCAGGCTCCTCTGTCCATGGAATTTTCTAGGCAAGAATACTGGCAGTCTTAAAACAATAGAACCTTAATTTTTGCTTAGATAGATCCTCAGCATAGGTTGGCTTAGGGTTCTCCCAATCTCATTTGAGATCCTGGTCAAGGAAACCATTCTCTCTGGAATATTGCCAGTAGCAATGGCAGAAATACAGGGTTTAGGGAATCAGCTCTGGCTGTTAATAGTAATTTCCTCTACAAGTGATGGACATAATTCCACTCACATTTCATTGGTCAAAACAAGATACAACCCAGCCCAACATACAATCCTACCTTATACTTGGAAGTAGAAATAAAAACTTTAGTGTAAAATGTTAATGGCTACTACAGATTTAAACATTTTTTCATGCTTTCTGTTATTTGCATTTCTTCCCAAGTGGACTCTCTTTTTAGTTCCTTGTCAATATATTAAGATATTTAGAATTTCAGCAACACTTAGTTCATTCTTACAATACTGGAGCCCTAGAGAAGCATACCTCTAGACACAGTTCACAGTCACCCTAAAATAGTCCTTTCACCCTAAACTGGGGACTCTTTTTACTGACTTAAATGTCCTCTTTCCTTTTTTGTAGCCCAGTGCAAAGGTCCAACAAAAGCATCTTTCTTCTCTTGCCTCTATATAGACAATTCATATAATCCTTCCTCATAATTTCTGTACCTAATTCCTCTAAAAGCCCCAAGTTTCCTCATTAACTCCATGACTCCCCATCTGCTACATGCATCCCAATCCCAGACCAGCAGCTCATCTTGGTGACAAGATCAGGTCCTACTATCAACCCACATATGTTAGAAAAAGACCTCTTGATAGATACCCATGAGATGTTTTGTACAGCAATGACCAACATCAGGAGGAGGATGCCCAGGGCCCACTGAGTCCTGACTTCATTCTTGCATTTCTGTAACCCTAATTTTGCTGAAGCAATGGAACTGACAAATTTGTAATACAACATAACATTTCATTTATTTTCTGTCCTGTGCCCAGCAGCCCAGTCGTGTTCAACTCTTTGTGACTGCAAGAACTATAGCTGGCCAGGCTCCTCTGTCCATGGGATTTCTTAGGCAGGAATACTAGAGTGAGTCGCCTTTTCCTAGGGATGGAACTCGTGTCTCTTGCATCTACTTGCTTTAGCAGGTAGATTCCTTACCACTAGTGCCACCCAGGAAGCACCTTTACTTTCTGAGTATTTTCCAAATGCCCTAAAAATGCCATGTGTTGGCCTATAGCTAGTAGTCAATAAAATAAATCAGAATCAAATAAGGGGAAGAACCTCATACACAGAGTTCGTGGTACCTAGGAAATAGTCTACCTAGATTTTTAACTTACTATTCCCAACAAAAGTCTAATACTTCTGGGAATTCAGAGCAATCAGAGAGAAAAAGAAAATGAGAACTTCAATACTTCAAGCATATATTCTGCAAATATTCTGAAGTTCATCTAGCTTAACTTTTGGCTAATTGATGCTATTTTGATGAACATTAAAACTGTTGTACAGTTTATGTAATTAAAGCAAAAACTATCACCTGTGTGAGAGGAGTTGCAGGTGGAAGAATTAATCTGCTAAGTCAAGTGCTTGCTTAGTAGTAGAATATAAACCTTTCATTACAGTTTGCTCTCATATCTATGATTCAGCAACTTGGAAATTTTGTGAGAAAATTTTAAAGGAATGTAGAATATTCTGATCTCTACATGGTTTCTTTTCATTCTTTTAGACCTTTATAAGTGGATGCACATTTATCCAGGTATAAGCTATTGAAGCAAAGGGAGGATTGCATATGTTCAAAATTATCCCTTGAAAAATTCTTTGTCTCCTTGGCAAAGAGGTTGAAGACTTGATATTGGAAGAAGAAATTGAAGAAGAATTTTAACAGCATTTTTTACAGCTTAGGGAGCACATCTTGGGGAAGTAACACTTTAAAGTCATTGCCCTTTAAAGAATTTAACCGAGGACACAGCATCTTTTGGCCTCCCAAACTGATATTTCTATTTCTTGAAACTTTTATTCCCTTGATTGAGTGGATTTTGCTGAATTCACATAAGTTTAAGGTTCCTATGTTGCAGCTCTACTATCAGTTCAGTTCAGTCGCTCAGTCGTGTCCGACTCTTTGCGACCCCATGAATCGCAGCACGCCAGGCCTCCCTGTTCATCACCATCTCTCGGAGTTCACTCAGACTCACATCCATTGAGTCAGTGATGCCATCCAGCCATCTCATCCTCAGTCGTCCCCTTCTTCTCCTGCCCCCAATCCCTCCCAGCATCAGAGTCTTTTCCAATGAGTCAACTCTTCGCATGAGGTGGCCAAAGTACTGGAGTTTCAGCTTTAGCATCATTCCTTCCAAAGAAATCCCAGGGTTGATCTCCTTCACAATGGACTGGTTGGATCTCCTTGCAGTCCAAGGGACTCTCAAGAGTCTTCTCCAACACCACAGTTCAAAAGCATCAATTCTTCGGCGCTCAGCCTTCTTCACAGTCCAACTCTCACATCCATACATGACCACAGGAAAAACCATAGCCTTGACTAGACGGACCTTAGTCGGCAAAGTAATGTCTCTGCTTTTGAAAATGCTATCTAGGTTGGACATAACTTTTCTTCCAAGGAGTAAGCGTCTTCTAATTTCATGGCTGCAGTCACCATCAGCAGTGATTTTGGAGCCCAAAAAAATAAAGTCTGGCACTGTTTCCACTGTTTCCCCATCTATTTCCCATGAAGTGATGGGACCAGATGCCATGATCTTCGTTTTCTGAATGTTGAGCTTTAAGCCAACTTTTTCACTCTCCTCTTTCACTTTCATCAAGAGGCCTTTTAGCTCCTCTTCACTTTCTGCCATAAGGGTGGTGTCATCTGCATATCTGAGGTTATTGATATTTCTCCCAGCAATCTTGATTCCAGCTTGTGTTTCTTCCAGTCCAGCGTTTCTCATGATGTACTCTGCATATAAGTTAAATAAGCAGGGTGACAATATACAGCCTTGACGCACTCCTTTTCCTATTTGGAACCAGTCTGTTGTTCCATGTCCAGTCCTAACTGTTGCTTCCTGACCTGCATACAGATTTCTCAAGAGGCAGGTTAGGTGGTCTGGTATTCCCATCTCTTTCAGAATTTTCCACAGTTTATTGTGATGCACACAGTCAAAGGCTTTGGCATAGTCAATAAAGCAGAAGTAGATGTTTTTCTGGAACTCTCTTGCTTTTTCCATGATCCAGCGGATGTTGGCAATTTGATCTCTGGTTCCTCTGCCTTTTCTAAAGCCAGCTTGAACATCAGGGAGTTCATGGTTCACGTATTGCTGAAGCCTGGCTTGGAGGATTTTGAGCATTACTTTACTAGCATGTGAGATGAGACTTATTAGGGTAATTATATGCAATGCTAAAAACTATTATTTATTTAACCTATAAAATTGTATTTAAAAAAAGCATAGGAAAGTCTACAGATTAGAAATGAAATCAAGTTGAAGATCTATAAAATCATGATATTTTATTTCACACTTGATTGATTGATTAAAGTTCCAACTTTCTGAAAGAATACAGCATTTCTGCTTTCAAAAGCAGTCAGTGGGAACATTAATAGGAGCACATAAAAGATACTTACATAAAATTGACGGTAATTTATACAAACCAAATACTTAAAAGTATCAAGAGTTATACTTCAGCCAAAATGTTGTTCCATATTTCTGTATTTTTAAGGCCTGGCCTTATCAAGAATAGTGAAGCTAAGAATATTCTCAATATTTTTCTAAGTTCTCTTTGCCACAAAATGATTCTGGGCTGCATAATTCCTCTATGATATGATTGTTGACAGGCCTTCTGTGGGTACAACAATCACTCCTACTGAAATCTGTCTACATTTTTGAGTAAGAAAAACTTTCAAAATAATCCCTATAGTATTATAATTACTTGGTTTTTCTGAGAAAATTTTAAAATAAAGGCTGAGAAAATAAAGACAAAACATTATTTACTATACTTTTACTATATATGTACTATATTTTCGTTACTATACTTTCTAAATTTGATACACCGGGATTAGCAATGTTAATACCAAAGTAGAGAAAATCCTGAGTGGGATATTATTTTCTCATCAGTTACTCCTCAAAAAAAATAAGTACTCAAATCTAAAAGGGTAATACTCATTCTAAATATGTTACTTTATTTTTCTGCCTCAGTGGAGGAAATAATTGTAGTATCAGTTCAGTTCAGTCACTCAGTCATGTCCAACTCTTTGCGACCCCATGAATCACAGCATGCCAGGCCTCCCTGTCCATCACCAACTCCCGGAGTTCACTCAAACTCATGTCCATCGAGTTGGTGATGCCATCCAGCCATCTCATCCTCTGTCATCCCCTTCTCCTCCTGCTCCCAATCCCTTCCAGCATCAGAGTCTTTTCCAATGAATCAACTCTTCGCATGAGGTGGCCAAAGTACTGGAGTTTCAGCTTTAGCATCAGTCCTTCCAAAGAACACCCAGGACTGATCTCCTTTAGAATGGACTGGTTGGATCTCCTTGCAGTCCAAGGGACTCTCAAGAGTCTTCTCCAACACCACAGTTCAAAAGCATCAATTCTTCGGTGCTCAGCTTTCTTCACAGTCCAACTTTCACATCCGTATATTACTACTGGAAAAACCATAGCCTTGACTAGACGGACCTTTGTTGGCAAAGTAATGTTTCTGCTTTTGAATATGCTATCTAGGTTGGTCATAACTTTCCTTCCAAGGAGTAAGTGTCTTTTAACTTCATGGCTGCAATCACCATCTGTAGTGATTTCAGAGTCCCAAAAACTAAAGTCTGACACTGTTTCCCTATCTATTTCCCATGAAGTGATGGGACCAGATGCCATGATCTTCGTTTTCTGAATGTTGAGCTTTAAGCCAACTTTTTCACTCTCCTCTTTCACTTTCATCTAGAGGCTTTTTAGTTCCTCTTCACTTTCTGCCATAAGGGTGGTGTCATTTGAGGTTATTGATATTTCTCCTGGCAATCTTGATTCCAGCTTGTGCTTCTTCCAGCCCAGCGTTTCTCACGATATACTCTGCATATAATAGCATAGATGTATTCAAAGCATTTTTCCTTGTATATGTAATACATTGCAGAAGGTTGGGGTCATTTTGAAATGACTTTGACAATCAATTCTCACAGGGTGCTCAGGGCTGGTGCACTGGGATGACCCTGAGGGATGGGATGGGGAGGGAGGTGGATGGGGGGTTCAGGATGGGGAACACGTGTACACCCATAGCTGATTCACTGAGTATTGACCAGCATTAGGTATAATGTGTAAAAAATTCTCCAAGGCTTGGAAAAGAAGTACCTAAAGTGATTACATGTCACAATATTCAGTGTTCACACAGGGCTGAGAATAGTACTTATATCCAATAGCTAGACTGGAAAAACCTCATTATAAAAGGTTTTACCTTAGTAGTGAGAAATATTTACCCCTAGACGGAGGACAGCTCCATCCTGCGTAACAAATCTTAAAAGCAAGCACTGAAAAAGTCAGAAAGATTCCAAGTAGCTGAACTGCATTCATTAGCAAAGCTAAAGATGTTCAAAGTACAATGTTTTGCTTACCATTTATAGGAATATAAAAACATTCTTTAAGCATCAAGGTAAAATTCACAACATATGACATCCAATCAAAGACTGGCAGGTATCCAAACAAGAAATTAAAATGCAATCCCTAATGAGGAGAAAAATAAGTTAATCAAAAATGAAGAAAATACTTTTAAGATACCCAAGACAAATTTCTAGAAGTAAAAATTACAATGTAGGAGAAGAAAAATAACATTGAAAAGGATTCATAACCGATTACACACTGTAGAAGAAAAGATCAGTGAACTTGAAGACTTGGCAATAAAAACTACCCAAAATGAGAGAGAGAATAATTTTTTAAATAGACCATCAGGAAGCTGTGAAATTATTAATACTCCAAACAACCTAATATATTAGTAGCTAAAGTCTCTTGGAAGGGAGAGACAAACAATATTTGAAAATTAGCAGATAAATATTTCCTAATTTATTAATAACTGTAAAGCCACATATCTAAGGAATTCAATAAATTCTGTAAAGTAAAATAAAGTAAAAATAAAATTAAAAAAAAAAAACATTAAGAAAACTAAAGCATGGCACAGCAGAAGCACGTTGCTCAAAAACAGCAATAAAGAAAAATCTTAGAAACAACCAGAGAAAAAAGACATGCTACCTACAGGAAAAAACAAAAGGAACCCAGAAGATCTCTTTTAAGAAACAAAGCAAGCAAAATAAGAGTAGAGCAACATCTTTAAAATACTGAGGAAACAACTATCAATCTGCAGTGCTGTCCCCAGAATTAATGAAATATACCAAACAAACAACAGAACAATGAACAAAAACCACAAGATTATCTCAACAGATGCAAAAAAAAAAAAAAAAAACCTGACAAAATGCAGTGCCCGCTCATACAACTCTCAACAAGCTAGGTATTGGAATTTGAGAAGGAAACTTCCCCAACTTGATAAAAAGGAGTCTGCAAGTAACCTATAACCAACATCAAACTTAACAGTGAAAGACTAAGTGCTTTACCTCTAAGATAAGGAAAAGACAAGGATATCTAGTCTTAACATTTGCCTTATACATTGACGTGCTCCTGTGTTGGGTGCATATATATTTACAACGTTATATCTTCTACTTGGATTGATCCCTTGATTATTATGTACTGTCCTTCTTTGTCTCTTGTAATAGTCTTTATTTTAAAGTCTATTTTCTCTGAAGAGTATTGGTACTCCAGCTTTCTTTTGATTGCCATTTGCATGGAATACATTTCTCCATCCCCTCACTTTCAGTCTGTATGCATCTCTAGATCTGAAGTGGGTGTCCTGTGGATAAGGTAAAAAAGAGTCTTGTTTTTGTCTCTATTCAGCTAGTCTATGTTTTTTGGCTGAAGTATTTAATCCATTTACATTTAAGGTAATTATTTATATGTGTTCTTATTGCCATTTTGTCATTTTGGACTTGTTTTTGTAGGTTATTTTTAAACCAATTATCCATGAATTTAAAAAGTAAAGACTATTTTGTATGTCACTAAGGTTTGTTTTCCAAGTTGAAATTTACTTTGAGCAAGCAAAGTACATTCTTTCAAAATAGTCTCCTTAGATACAGAAATAAACATCTAATTATCCCTTTTGTTTAGGGATAACACAGGTAGCATGCTTGAAATATATCATCCTTGGAAACAATGTTCAAATATATGCTCATTCTTAAAGTAATTATTTTTGCTTCGGCAGTCTTTACTTGGAGTACAACAAGAAAAGTACTTAACAAGATCAGTGATATGACTCTCAATTAGCTGAAACTGTCATACATGACTCAACAAGATTCCACATAGTTTAATTAGACTACTGATCTAGAAGCACAGGGAAAGTGAAAACTGCAGTGTGAAATTTGCCAAATGTACTCCCCTGAAGGACCAACTGGCCCCTCCAGGAGAAAGGAGCTGCTTTCACTCAATGGAACTGTACTAGATTCTTCTGGAAGGATGTCAGAGAGTCCTAGATCACATTGCCAAAATGAATAAATAAACAATATATAATCCACCTGTATGAGCAAACTTTTAGGAAAAACATCCCTTTTTATAATTCAAATAAAAGCCCATCCCAATAGCATTGACAGCATCCAGCATTCTGGCCATGTGTGTCCAGAGGCTTCATGTATTTATCTGTCCCAGGAGAGAGAGGGTGGTTTGGAAGGAAGAACCTGAAACAGTGGAGGAAACTTTAGCCCTGAAGTCAGAGCAATTACATAAGGTATAAAAACATAGGAAGATCATATATGCCATTGAAGCCTTGACTTTCTAATCTGCAAAATGGGAAGAATGGTATTTGTCCTGCATACAACATAAGAAACTTTTCAACTGAGACAACTGAAATGGACCGGGCAGACGTATGAAATTTAAGACAACAGAAAGATCTTTGTTTGTTTGTTTCACCTCATTATTATTCTTTGTTAAATAGCTATCTTCCCCTAAAATGTAATTTTTCTAAGGAATAGACTACTATTTCTGATTTGTTCAGGCTGTACACCCAGGCCTGGGAAAGTGCATGGAATAATACTTATGACATCTTATGACTTATGACTTGCACAGCACTATGTTCTAGGCTAACATGCATTATTATAATTCCTACCAACTACACCTTGAGGTAGATGATATTATTAATACCATTCAGGAGAAAACTGAGGCGCCAAGAGTTCAAGAACAGGTGAATAAGTATGTATTTGGAGCACCTACAAGGTGGCAAGCACAGAGGCAGACCCAGGGGATGGCAAGAGTGGCACATTACCTACTTTGGAGAAGATTCTAGTCTGGTAGTCTCTAATGGATTTAAAAAGCAAGTGTTTGGGGATCTCCCTCAGCAAAGGGGCTATGGCTTTTCTAGTCATTGTTCCCAGCAGAGGAGAAATGGAGTCTGGGATCAAAACAGGACTTGCTGAAGCAGAAAGACCCACACCTAACAACATGAAATCTGAGGGCAAACTGGAGGAAAAAAATGGATAGAGAAAAGTGAAAATGGATGGTGGAAAGGGAAAGAGGTGAGGCGGTAAAGAGGATATCCCAGAGGTTTATTTTAGATGAGGGGAAACATACATGGAGAGAGGAGACTCAACTCCTTCCCTCCATGGAAATGAGGTCTGCTAACCCCAAGAGCCAATGGCATTTTGCCGAAAGTTTTCACTTTCATCTCAGGTTCAAAGGATTTGTTAACAAAATAAGCCACTCATTATATACAAATAAATAATGCATTTATTTATTAGAGAATTATCTAGCTTACTTTCAACTTACTAACATTAAAAGAAAAGAGAAATAGAAAGAGCAGAGAATGCATCACCAAATTGGGTTTCAAGCAACACCCAGACTCAAACAGAGCTGGGAAGTCTCCTGTCACAGCACATCTGGAGTCCTAATTGGGAAAGGGTCTCAGGCAGCACCTCACTCCTTGAGTAAGACTTCAAAGATTGCAATTCCGAGTTCGCGTTTATACTCCCAGGAGGTAAACTGATAGCATCATCAATCTGTGAGCAAATTGCAGCTCTGGTTTCATATTAATGCTGTTTTGTTCTGTAAATCTTGGAATGTCCTTACATCCTGGGAGTGGTTGGCCAGACCTCCTCCAGGGGCTCAACAATCTCAAGATTCCTCCCCCATCCTATCTCAGTCAGTCAGTTCAGTTGCTCAGTCGTGTCCAACTCTTTGCGACCCCATGAATCGCAGCTCGCCAGGCCTCCCTGTCCATCACCAACTCCCGGAGTTCACCCAAACTCACGTCCATCGAGTCGGTGATGCCATCCAACCATCTCATCTTCTATCGTCCCCTTTTCCTCCTGCCCCCAATCCCTCCCAGCATCAGAGTCTTTTCCAATGAGTCAACTCTTCGCATGAGGTGGCCAAAGTAATGGAGTTTCAGCTTTAGCATCAGTCCTTCCAAAGAACACCCAGGACTGATCTCCTTTAGAATGGACTGATTCAATCTTCTTGCAGTCCATGGGACTCTCAAGAGTCTTCTCCAACATCACAGTTCAAAAGCATCAATTCTTCGGTGATCAGCCTTCTTCACAGTCCAACTCTCACATCCATACATGACCACAGGAAAAACCATAGCCTTGACTAGACAGACCTTTGTTGGCAAAGTAATGTCTCTGCTTTTGAATATGCTATCTAGGTTGGTCATAACTTTCCTTCCAAGGAGTAAGGGTCTTTTAATTTCATGGCTGCAGTCACCATCTGCAGTGATTTTGGAGCCCCAAAAAATAAAGTCTGGCACTGTTTCCACTGTTTCCCCATCTATTTCCCATGAAGTGATGGGACCAGATGCCATGATCTTCGTTTTCTGAATGTGGAGCTTTAAGCCAACTTTTTCACTCTCCTCTTTCACTTTCATCAAGAGGCTTTTTAGCTCCTCTTCACTTTCTGCCATAAGGGTGGTGTCATCTGCATATCTGAGGTTATTGATATTTCTCCTGGCAATCTT
>SJYT01033704.1:283935-314405 GCA_006410635.1 Cephalophus harveyi
CTTACGTCCTGAAAGGGGAACCTGGTGCAGGTGGAGATTGTGTCTGCCCTAGCCAGGGATTTCTGTTTGGTGTGTGAACCCATGGAGGCCAGCCTTAGCTCCAGGGGGCTCCCTCTCTTGGTCTCAGAGGCTGTCTTTGTAAACATGTCTGCCATTCTCTATCGTTTATATCAATAGAATCATATAGGCCCCTGTGCGAGGAGTAGTAAGGTCAGGGTTCAGAACACCTTGTACGTAGTCATTTAGTAAATTAATCACTAGATAGCTTGGCTACTAGATCACATTTTGCCTGGGGGCAACAGTGCCTGTGGGTTCAGAACTTTTCAGGGAGAAATTGTGGCCTCATTGAGAGATTCAGTAATGTTCTGATAAGAGTTCAGAAATGACGTATCCTCCTGTTAAAGAAATGACTTACATTTAATTTATATCCAGTTGCAAATGACTGAAGCAGGAACACAGATTTATATTATCACAGTACCTTTACATTCACATTGTGTTTAGGAGTTTCTGCCTTATGCTCCTCATTGCTCAGAAGCGAGGGTGTGGATAAATGGTTATTTTATTGCTTATTCAGTGGTCTACACGATAAGTACTTTACTTGCAAACACCTGCAGCTGTTACTGTCCTCCAGCAGATGAAAACTATCTTGCAATGCAGTCTGGTCATTTGTTTCAAAATAGAACACAACTATTGTATTTTTTCCTTTGAGTTCTATCAGTCAGTATGACATGGCTTACTTATTTATAACCTGAACTACCACCCCAAGTTACTGTGTACAAATTAGAGATTTCTTTAGAAAGCTGATTGTATGCATTAAATGTATATATTGATGCCACTGAAATAGTTACTTCTCAGATAATTTGACTTGAATTCATTTAGTACATTACACAAGAGAATTACCTTCTTTATAGACTACCTAATATTGCCATGAAACTAGCAAATTAATGGTTGTTTCAGATGCTTCATATCTTTGATAACATACTGAAAAATGTTACCTCCTAAATTAAAAAAAAAAATGATCAAGTGTAATTTATGTGCACGTCAGAGGTTAAAATCCCCTTTCTCTTCCACCCGCATTCTAGCTAAACTATAATAAATTAAAAACTGAGTGACTATGTCGAAATTTTTGAAGTATCAGTTAATAGTCTTTGGATCAGTTTACTTACTTGGTTGAGTAGGAAAAAATAATTATCTTTAGGGGGATAGTCTTCATTTAAGTATTTAATTGTGAGAAATATGCTTATGGCAAACATATTTTAGAACTAAAGGGATAAAAGTGATGAAACTGGAGGGGAAGTGAATATTTCAACTGTAGATATAAAGAGATATGCAGAAATGAAAGGTTTTCACAGCCTCATGTGATGTGTTCAGGTAGAAAGTAGCTGCAATATGTAGTTCAGGCGAGCTGGAAAGATAAAAAGACACTGTTCTAATAGGTTCTTTAAATATTGAATCTTTTTGGTATTGAACCAAAGTGTATGTATGAAAACCATCTCTTCCTGTTTGTTTTTATTTCATGCAGGTATTTTTTAATAAAATCAATTGTATATTTTAAATTCATATATTTTTGAGCATATTAGTTCACTGCAATGATGAGATATAATGGTTAAACTCTAATAACTTAAAATGTATTAGTCAAAATGAACTAATGTAATTACTTTGAATTTCTGTTAAATCATATTTTAAAGATAATTATAATATTCTTGTTTAATACAAATGTACATGCAGTACATGCACAGTGTTTTGAAATAAATCACCCCAGTTGTGATCTTCTTTGCCCCTCCCACAAGGAAAGGTCTTTTGACATATAAAAACTGTGCAATTTTGAATTATGCTTCTACTTTGAGCTTGTGCATTGATTGAGTAATTTCATCAGACTCACATTACTTGATTGCTTAGAAGTTTCCTAATGATCTGCATTCTGTAGGAAGAACCAAAAAGTCGTGAGTGGAATGGCAATGATATTGTGTTTTATGAGGCTATTCAAAAGTCGCTCTGATTTATGTAGCTAGAAAGCTCCAAAGTCTTTGAGATTAGCCACGCTGACTGCTATTTTCTTCATACATCAGTCGTCCCACACTCTTTACTCCCAAAACACAACAGGAGTTTAGAGCACTGCTTTAATTAAGCAGGGATTAGGTGGCATTTCCAGTCAACCACACAGTTTGTGTCTTGCTTCATATCTAATACAGAGGATCTCATGTTTTAACAGTTTAATGTGTGCTCATTTCTTATCTGGTTTCTGTGCCCACAGAACTGATTGAGATGAGCCATCCTCAGTTACGTATCTCTACAAGGGAACACTCAAACAATGTACTTATTCATATATTACAAAAACCACTAGCATATTTTTATTGTTATTGATCATGGTAAAATACCTTATGCCAGAAGGGAATATAAATAAAGTACTTATGCATGTTTTTCTCATAAGCAAATGATACTTTGTCCTCTGAGATAATAATCATCAACTATGACATGTTTGAGAAGCCTAAGACAATTCACAGAATATTTTCATCATGAGAAAGTTTATAAAGTACAAAACTGATGGGTGAATAAAATGTGTCACCACATTGTAAACATTATAAATATAATTGATGGCAGGTTTAAAGCATTAATTTTCATTACTGCCACACTGAGGACAATTTTATCAAATAGAGAATGTTGTGGCATTTCCAGAAGTTGTTCTGTGTCTTCTGTCAAACTGTTTTTTTTTCAGTTCTTCACATGATTTTCATTGGTTAATGATAGCCTTCAGGAGTCATCAAGAACTCTCTACTGTATAAGATATTTCAGTGATTTAAGTTATTCTTTTATTATTTACAATAGTTGTTTGCTCCCTAAGTTATAGATAACTTATACTGTAAACTTCTAGAGAGTATTAAGAAGTAGCTTCTGGATATAAAATTGGGGTATACTTTATAATGTATACTTTTTTGTATCAGTAATACAGTTATTTGAAGTGCAATTCAGATGTGCATTAAGTTAGACAGTGTTATTAATCAACAATATCAACTGTGACATGATTAATAAGCCATTACACTGAGGACCTTTGCTTTCTACTCAAAGTGAAATGTACATCTGATAAGTAGCTCCTATAAATTTTAATTCAAATATGAATAAAAATCAAAATCATTAACTTTCAACTTATCTAACAATATAAACCAATTGAGGTTATTAAAAGTAATGGAAGGTGCATTATATTTAATTCTAATTGCTAAGGCTAAGTTCACCATACTGCAAGTTTCTCTCAAAAATATGTAATTTTAAAACCACATTTTAATGCAGAAGGTTGTTTTCCTTCACTTGCATGCAATACTTTAGTATTAAAAAGTAAAGTATTTGGTGTTGCTATTAGATGTTCTTGATATTTCAGACAATAGCATATTGGTAAGTAACAATACTTAGCTTGACTACAAATATAATGTTTATTAGAAGTTACATTTGTGGCCCTATAAAGGTAATTTTGCCATTAGGTGTCACTGCATTCTGAGCTGTTCCTTTGTATTCCTACTTGAAAATCACATGAATTATTTTTCTTTTTGAATTTTAGGGAAAAGATGCCATTTAATTAGGATTGTGATACTCTAAGATACAGGTAGTGTTTATTTTCAAATGAGAAAAAGAAATGCTATCCCTGACTCTTTAAGAATTTAATTCTAGGGCATATCAACATTCTATATTCTCTAGATTCGATTGTTGGATTTAGTGGTGTAAATTTTTCACAAAATTAAAATACAGCAGAAATATACTCTTACACTAGTACTATCTGTGGAAAAACTAAAATTCCAAATAGTATGTAAATACGCTTAATAGTGCTGGTCTAAACAGACATTACAGCAACTCACTCCAGTACTCTTGCCTGGAAAATCCCATGGACAGAGAAGCCTGGTAGACTCCAGTGCATGGGATTGCAAAGAGGCGCGGCTGAGTGACTTCACTTCTTCAAACAGACATTAGTAACTGCTTACCTAGGGAACAATTTGGGTCCCAAACTGATTGATGTTTGTAACATGAAACACATACAGAGCTGTGAAAAAGAAAATGGGCACAAATATAAATATATTTACAAATGTCAACCATTGAATTTTGCGAATGATCATGTATATTTTCAGATAATTTTGCCATGGGAAATATTAAATTTTATGTATTATATCAATTTCTTCCACACACATACCACCACCACCACCACTACCACTACCACAAGCACCATCAGGTTTGTGTGCTAATGTAAAACCAGTGTCTATTATCAAGTAGAAATTTTCCTGTTTATTTGACTTGTTTGAGAGGCAAAATCTTTCTTCTGGCATATCCTATTATTAAGACTAATAGAGAATAAAACTAAGGTCAACTTTGACCTGATACATTAGTTTTAACATTGGCAAATCACATAATTAGAGAATGGAATACTGGGTTAAATGAATGAACAGTTTATCATATTATGTTAGACCTTGCCCTGTGCCAATATTTAATAAACTAGTTGGAATAATATCTTATTAAAATTCATAGTAAAAAGTGATCAGATGGATATCTGAAGGATAAGGGGAAAAAAAAGACTAGAGTAATTCTGGGATTGGTTATTAAGAAGGCATCTGTGGAGTTAGTTCATTTCAGTTAGTGAATTTTAGCATTTGGATGTGGACAGAAATTTTAGAAAGTGTGAAAAACAGAAGGAGGATATAAGACAGTAAAAAATGTTCTGGATTAGAATTTTGAGGGCTTAGAGTTAAGTACCAATTTTACCAATAACTTATTGAACTATATTGGGAAGCTATTTATTTTCTTTAGTCCTTGTTTTTATTAACCCTAAAACAAGCTTTAGATTAATGTTCATTTAAGCTCTACAATTACATGACCTAAAATGAAGACAAATTGCTATATTTCAGAAGAGATACAGTCAAGTGTGGTTCAAACAGCCATTTTTAATAGTTAGGTTTCGAGTGAATTAAAAAAAAATACAAGGGGAAATAGGTGGAACACTGAACCTTAAACCTTCAAATTAAGGACCCCTTAATGAAATTAAAAGACGCTTACTCCTTGGAAGAAAAGTTAGGACCAACCTAGATAGTATATTCAAAAGCAGAGACATTACTTTGCCGACTAAGGTCCGTCTAGTCAAGGCTATGGTTTTTCCAGTAGTCATGTATGCATGTGAGAGTTGGACTGTGAAGAAGGCTGAGTGCCGAAGAATTGATGCTTTTGAACTGTGGTGTTGGAGAAGACTCTTGAGAGTCCCTTGGACTGTAAGGAGATCCAACCAGTCCATTCTGAAGGAGATCAACCCTGGGATTTCTTTGGAAGGAATGATGCTAAAGCTGAAACTCCAATACTTTGGCCACCTCATGCGAAGAGTTGACTCATTGGAAAAGACTCTGATGCTGGGAGGGATTGGGGGCAGGAGGAGAAGGGGACGACAGAGGATGAGATGGCTGGATGGCATCACTGACTCGGTGGGCGTGAGTCTGAGTGAACTCTGGGTGTTGGTGATGGACAGGGAGGCCTGGTGTCCTGGGATTCATGGGGTCGCAAAGAGTCGGACACGACTGAGTGACTGAACTGAATATGAAGATGACTTCCCTGGTGGCTCAGACAGTAAAGCATCTGCCTAGAATGTGGGAGACCCAGGTTCAATCCCTGGGTTGGGAAGGTCCCCTGGAGAAGGAAATGGCAATCCACTCCAGTATTCTTGCCTGGGAAATCCCATGGATGGAGGAGCCTGGTAGGCTACAGTCCATAGGGTTGCAAAGCATCAGACACGGCTGAGTGACTTCACTTTCACTTTTAATATGAAGATATTTTTGGTATGAACAGGAATTATTGTATATTTGTTAATCAGATATTCTAGATAACTTCAGTATCAGAAGAGAGAGCTGGGTTTGTTTTCTTGTTTTACATTTTGTGTTTGTTTTCTCTAGGGTTAGTATTAAGATGTTACATACAGTGCTAGTGTATCCCACAATACTAGTGTACTTTCAGGATGACTGGAGGAGTGAGTAGTCATGTTCTAACCAGCAGGGACTACAGGAGCCCTTAGAATTTACCAAGTCGAAGTGCATCAGGAATATTAGAATGCATTTGGCGCCACTCAAAAATGTAGTGTATAAAAGAAATGGCCTGTGTTTCTTCAGTGTTCTTCATCGTTTTGGATTCCTGCCCCAGGTATTCCTGCTTTTACCCTACTGTTGTTCACGAAATGGTTGTCAGTGTGAAGCTGAGGCTGGGTTGACTCATTGAAAGCCTTCCTGAGTGAATAGAAGGAAGCCAGAGGCAAGCACAAGGAGCACACAAAAAGCCTCCCTGTGTGTTAAACATTTTAAAATCACTCTGTAATCAAGATCCTTATTAACAGATATTTTTATTCATGAAAAAAGATTGTTATTAATTTTATTAAAGCAATTGTTAAATTTTTCTTCATCCCCAGATGAAGTAATTTTTGAAATAATAATTTTATTGCTCTGAATTTTATTTTATTGCTCCGAATACTTGATTTTCCCCAAGTAATCTTGAAAAGGTGATTGGTTCATTATCAATATCATTATAATTCTTTAAGTTAGTTCCCTAAACCCACAGGGTAAGGTATATATTATTATCAATATGCGGTATGTATGCTCTTTGGGAGAATAGTATATCATCCAACAGAAATTTATTCTGGACCTGTTCTCTATGAATGACTGTTTTTTAGGTCCTGGATTTAAAATGGCGAACAAGTAAACTAATATGCCCTTATATTTAAGTAATTGCATTCTCATGGGGGTAGCAATACATGTTATAATGTCAGGTAGTGATAAATGCTTTTAAGAAAAATGAAGGAATGGCACTGTATTTTGAGTAGGGTAGTCTGGTAAGACCTCCTGAAGAGATGATTATTGGAGCAGAGACTTGATTCCAAAAAAGGAAATTAGCCATGTGGGTATCTGATGAAAAAGGATTTCAGCCAGAGGGCATAGCAAAGGCAACTGCCCTGAGATAAGACACTAAGGAATCTGCTTAATTCATTTAAGGAACATCTTAAAAGTCAGTGTGAAACAACTGTGTAGAGAGCAAAGCAGAAAGTAGAAGGAAATAAGGTCTAAGAGGCAAATTGGGAAGATCCTATCATAGCTTATAAGTCATGGTATGGTATTTAGATCTGAGAATATAGGATGCCCTCTGGAGAGTTGAGATCAAACACATGATATGTAACACTTTGTGTTTTAGAAAGATAAGTATATCTGCTTGGTTGAACTGTTTGAAGTAGTCATAGGAACATTATTATGTACTACTGTTTGACAGTACTAAATTGGACTATTCTAATAGTTGGTTGCTGAGTTAGTTGAGCAGTTTAAGATTGTGGATGTATTTTGAAGTTTATAAAAGAAATAGGATTTTCCAATGAAACATCTGCTGGGAAAAATCCAGAGACAATAATGAGGTTTCTGAAGTATTTTACCTAAGCAAGCTGGTGACTAAAATTGCAAACATAGGGCAATGGGTAAGTTTTAGATAAAAGTCAAAATTTACATTTATTATATTTGACATTTCTATTAGACATCAAATTTGAGAATTTAAGTTGGTAATTGATTACATTAGTCTGGAATTTCGGGGGGAGTTAGGAATTCAAGCTGCACATTAAGAATTCATCATTACAGACATGATCTTTAAAGCAATGGGAGAGGATAGCACACTTAAGGAATAATTATGCAAAAAGAAGAGGTCCAAGACTATATACCAAAGGGTGTTTCAAAATGTAGAGGTCAGAGTAAGAATCTAGGAGAAGAGAAAGATGTATGATCTGTGAGTTAAGAAGAAAGTTAAGAAAGAAAGTATGGTGTGTTCTGTAAGCCAAGTGAGGAAAGTATTTCAAGGAGAAAACCAGAAATTCTGTCAAATTTTATGGATGAAAACTGAGACTTGACTACTGGGTTTAGAAGTGTTGACAAAAGTGACTTTGACAAAGTTGCTTTCATGCACTGAAGTGACAACATACAGATTGGCAAGGAATCAAAGACTTAATGGAACTTGAGGAATTCAATGAGCTTTGCGTTAAGGAGAAAAGGGTATGGTGGTAGTGGGAATATGAGGTAAACAGAATATTTTATTTTTAATGATCAGAGTTTGGATAGTTAGTAATTTTTTTAAAGTTTAAATCATAAGAAAATATTCAGTAAGAGGATTCAAAATATTCATTTTAATTCAGTCCTATTGGATTCTTGAATTTAGATAACATATTCAAATAGCATTGTGTTTTTGTTTTTGATTGTTGTTTATGTTTTTTGTTTAGTTTTGTAATCTCTGGTCAAGTGATACTGGGCCAATGCCAGTGGAATTAGACAAAGAAACTTATATTAATATGTCCTCTCTGAAACAGAATCAGTTAGTTGTTCTGCAGTTTTGCTTCATGTAGTTTCCCATATTAGCACTCAAATTTAGACAAAAATTTTTTTACCAGAAATTATGAATGTATTATATTTTATGGAGCATTGATATACCATTACAAGTAGAGTCAGCAGTTAGTATTTTAGTATTTGCTAATTTTAGGGACACACCATTTTTTTATATAAATGGCATTAAAATAACATTAAGATAGCATAAAAGCCTCTCATTATAATAGACACATTTGAATTGAATAAAAGTTTCCTCTAAGTAAATTTTATTATGCATTCAATTTACTTAAATCAGTTTGTAACCATTATTGAGTGTAGTTTTTTCATAAGGCAGTACATATTGCCACATAGAAGTTAAATAGATAAATCCATATGATATTAATTTTCAGTAACACATTTAAATATTTCCTTTTATGGAACTTTCACTTCTATTTGTGCTATACCATAGCTGACAGATCTTTAGTCATAGGTGAAAATGAGGAAAGAAAATGTTCCACATTTTCTAACCTGAGAATTCAGCCTTCTGAAAATGAATCTCAGTTCTTTTACTGGTCTCCTACTAATACACATAAGTTATGTATTGACTTTTTAAGTAAAATAAGAGTATTTGTATTAAAATAATGCCAATAACAGATGCATTTTATTTTTCTATGTTCTTTGTCATTTACAGTGGTATTTCCTCTATAAAAACATTTGTTTTATGGAAACAGTGTAATGTGACTATCACATGTTTGTTTCTGCTTGGTTACATCTATTGATGTATAAGCATAGAATACATGAACAGTGACAGGATAGGAGTCCTGTGGTTTGGGCACAGCAATGACTGATAAAGAAGGCAAGCTGGAGCTGAGGAATATGATTAATGAAGTATATAACATCAAAAGATATTTTAAAGTTGCTAGTTCTTGCCTTCTTGGGTGGTGAAATATAACCATTTGAAAGAAATGCTTAACAGATTTAAATTCAAATTTAAGTTGGAATGAGCCCCTAAAATGCTGGTGTGCTTAGTATATTTAACCTTGACATCATTAAAATGACAGGCCCTACCAGGAGCACATTTTAGATGGGCTTATTATCTTAAAAACTGTAGGCTAGGTAATACCTTTGGAACTAAATTGGGACAAGAGAGTTCTATTGTTCTGTGGTATATAGTTCATGGTGAATTGAAATCTGAAAGACTGAATCTTCCTTCTATAATTTCTGCAGTCTGACAATCACCACAATTATGTTAGTGGTGTAGTGGCAATTACTATCTTGCTCTTCAGCCCAGATTTCTTCTTTGCTATTTCTTTGAAGGTGGTAACAGAAAATAGTGAATTTTCTTCTTAGAAATACCAGCAACTCTCAGCATAGCCCAAGGGAGGCATGCCTTTTATAAAAACCATTACAAATTTCTACTTTAAAAAATTGTGAAAAAAAAAAAATTAACAAGTGATTAGTGTGCAAGTTGATTCATGCCCAGACTTGAGAGGGATTACTCTTTGGTTTCCTGGTGGTGCAGTCATGTTGGGTTTTGTACATTTTTTTATAATTCATTATTTTCAAGCAGAGAAATCGTGATCTACATCCTCATATTTTATTTGCAGAAAAAAAGCATTTTAAATGTTACATGAAAACCATGTGAATTTTTTGATTCAGTGCTTACTGAACACCTATTGTGTACACGGTTCAATATGTATTCATTCACCTGGGCTCCCCTGGTGGCTCAGATGGTAAAAAATCTGCCTGCAGTGCCGGAGACCCGGGTTCGATCCCTGGGTCAGGAAGAATCCCTGGAGAGGGAAATGGCAACCCATTCCAGTATTCTTGCCTGGAGAATCCTATGGACAGAGGAACCTGGCGGGCTACAGACCGTAGGGTTGCAAAGAGTCAGACACGACTAAGCCACTAATACACACACATAAGACATGCTTCCCATCCTTTAAGAATTTTGAAGTATATGTGCTTTCTGAGATAATACTTTGGAGACTGAATGTAGAGCAATTTAGGACTCATTGGATGACTGTGGTCTATTATGGCATTGGAATATGTGATAATTCACTAAATGCCACCATTATGTTGCCCTTAAGTTGCCATAAAGCAAACATATATTTCAGAAAAAATATATGGATGGGATAAGGAGATTGCCACCTGTAGAAAGTCTTCATTTATAATAGAAATCTCTTTCCTCAGCTTCATGATGGCTAATTATTAACCTTGTTTTACCTCATAGGCTACACAGTCAATGCAGTCATGCCATAGTCAGAGCTAGGGGGAAGTCTCTGTTATTTTTACCTCTTTTCCTTTTTTTCCTTCTATGGATATCAGTGGTTATGTTTTTAGGTCAAGTAAAAAAGGAGATGGCTTTTAGATCTAGTTATCTTGTAACATGTGGCTCAGCTGGTAAAGAATATGCCTGTAATGCAGACAACCTGGGTTTGATCCCCGGTTTGGGAAAATCCCCTGGAGAAGGGAAAGGCTCCCCACTCCAGTAGTCTGGCCTAGAGAATTCCATGGGGTTGTAAAGAGTTGGACACAACTGAGCAACTTTCACTGTCTATATTGTAATTAATAAAATGAATGAAATTCTTTCTAAATTTAATGCCACATATATTATTAAGCTTGGTTTCTTGGGTATGGAGAAATTAAATTACATTTATTGTTTTCTTTTACTTTTAGAGTTACTAGTATACTATCATCTTGTATTACTAATTGGTATTTTCTTCTAATGTATAATAACCTCCTCAGTGAAAATGACAATTTTATACCATAGCAAATAAAAGAAGAAAATTTCCTAAAAAAATAGAAAAAGTAAAACTAGTTAACTTTACAAATCAAGTAAGTTTTGTTGGGAAAACATATTTACGCCAGCTTTTAATTCTGTGGATATCATTTAGAATAGGACAAACATTGAAAATTGAAAATAACAGTTTGAAAACTAAGTCTCCAATATTTCTATTTTTCTCCATAAGAGTTCTTGTTGTGGTTGATAAGTGGTTAATAAATAGCAAAACTGGCTGCTCTGATTCTTTCTTTTATTTTTCCTGTCCATCCTTCAGTAGCAATGCTAATGAGCAGTAAAATGGCCAAAAGCAAGGAAGGAGCAAAGGGTTTTAGATAATCCATAAACCGGAAAATCAGCCCCTGAATGCTCATATGCACAGGCTTGCTGAGAAGAAATCGTTTTATTTTCTCAAAATATTGCCCAGATTCTAAGGCTAGAACTTGCTCTTGGCTGCTGAGATTATAAGAGGAATGAAGCTTCCAGGCCACCAAGGAAGAATACTCTGAATGACAGTCTTGGAGCAGGATGAAAAATATTATTATTGGGAAAAGAATGTCCTTTAGGGGTAATGCTGCTGATAGCCAAGACCCCAGGGATTAGCTCAGTTCAAAGTGCCATGTCTACAATGACTTTTTTACAGAGAAAATATGGATATTAGTATTTACTTCTTAAATACTTTAGATAATTTTGCAAAAACTGTGTTGGATTGACTGTGCATCAATATAAATTGAATACTGAATATCTGTATTGTATGTTCCTGGTTGGTTTCTAGCTGATGTTACATTATCCACCATTTAAGGAAACATTGGAATATATTTTACTTAAAAAAAAGTTATGAAGCACAGGGATATATAGTGTTCATTAATATATATAAATGGGACTCAACTATTTTCAGTGTGAATGGGGGAAAAATAGGTGGTCTTTGTAAGTTATCCTGCCTTAGACATTGACCCTCATGGAAAGCAAAATCTGTTTATCCTTGTCATGAGAAAACAGGAACATGCTGTGGTCAGAACTGTGGAGTTGTAGTCTGGCTGCTGCTGCTAAGTTGCTTCAGTTGTGTCCGACTCTGTGTGACCCCATAGACGGCAGCCCACCAGGTTCCTCCGTCCCTGGGATTCTCCAGGCAAGAACACTGGAATGGGTTGCCATTTCCTTCTCCAATGCAGGAAAGTGAAAAGTGAAAGTGAAGTCGCTCAGCTGTGTTCGACTCGTAGCGACCCCATGGACTGCAGCCTACCAGGCTCCTCTGCCCATGGGGTTTTCCAGGCAAGAGTACTGGAGTGGGTTGCCAGAGAGGGAAATGGTAAGCAATTCTATTTGGAAGAAACATTATTACAGTGAAGGATAGGGCAAGAGAGGAGTCTGGAAGTTAGGAAGATCCCTATGAGGTCTACAGTAATTCTGTAAAAAAAAAAAAAGATAATAGCAAATGAAGCAAGTGAAAAACAACTAATCTCAAAAATATACAAGCAACTTCTGAGCTCAATTCCAGAAAAACATAAACAACCCAATCAAAAAATGGGCCAAATAACTAAATAGACATTTCTCCAAAGAAGACATGCAGATGGCTAACAAACACATGAAAAGATGCTCAACATCACTCATTATCAGAGAAATGCAAATCAAAACCACAATGAGGTACCATTTCACACCAGTCAGAATGGCTGCGATCCAAAAGTCTACAAGCAATGCATGCTGGAGAGGGTGTGGAGAAAAGGGAACCCTCTTACACTGTTGATGGGAATGCAAACTAGTACAGCCACTATGGAGAACAGTGTGGAGATTCCTTAAAAGACTGGAAATAGAACTGCCTTATGACCCAGCAGTCCCACTGCTGGGCATACACACTGAGGAAACCAGAATTGAAAGAGACACATGTACCCCAATGTTCATCGCAGCACTGTTTATAATAGCCAGGACATGGAAACAACCTAGATGTCCATCAGCAGATGAATGGATAAGAAAGCTGTGGTACATATACACAATGGAGTATTACTCACCCATTAAAAAGAATACATTTGAATCAGTTCTAATGAGGTGGATGAAACTGGAGCCTATTATACAGAGTGAAGTAAGCCAGAAAGAAAAACACCAATACAGTATACTAATGCATATATATGGAATTTAGAAAGATGGTAATAATAACCCTGTATGCAATACAGCAAAAGAGACACAGATGTATAGAACAGTCTTTCAAACTCTGTGGGAGAGGGCGAGGGTGGGATGATGTGGGAGAATGGCATTGAAACATGTATACTATCATATATGAAACGAATCGCCAGTCCAGGTTTGATGCATGATACTGGATGCTTGGGGCTGGTGCACTGGGATGACCCAGAGGGATGGTATGGGGAGGGAGGAGGGAGGAGGGTCCAGGATGAGGAACACGTGTAAATCTGTGGCTGATTCATGTTGATGTGTGGTAGAACCAATACAATATTGTAAAGTAATTAACCTCCAATTAAAATAAAATTATATTAAAAACACACACACACACACAAAAACTTGGGCTAAGAGATGTCTAGCTTTGTGTTATAAGCTGTTTATAGTGGTAGTGTGGTAGATGGAGACCAGAGAAGACTTTGACAGTACTCCGAGTGATTCTTGGTGAAGGGTTGTGCCCAGCCACTGCAAATAGGAATGGAGAGGAGAATTTGCTTAGAGGGGAGAATAATTTGTCAACTCAGTCATTCTTTTAGTTGCTGCTACTGCTGCTGCTAAGTCGCTTTAGTCGTGTCCCACTCTTTGAGACCCCATAGACGGCAGCCCACCAGGCTCCCCCGTCCCTGGGATTCTCCAGGCAAGAACACTGGAGTGGGTTGCCATTTCCTTCTCCAATGCATGCTAACTCGCTTCAGTCATGTCCGGCTCTGTGGGACCCCATGGACAGCCGCCCACCAGGCTCCTCTGTCCATGGAATTCTCTAGGCAAGAATACTGGAGTGGGTTGCCATTTCCTTCTCCAAATCTATGTACTGCTGCTGCTGCTGCTGCTGCTGAGTCCCTTCAGTCATGTCCGACTCTGTTTGACCCCGTAGATGGCAGCCCACCAGGCTCCCCTGTCCCTGGGATTCTCCAGGCAAGAACACTGGAGTGTGTTGCCATTTCCTTCTCCAGTCATTCTTTAGAAGTGGGTGTAAAAGAGGAAAGTCTAATATCATTCTCAAGTACTATCTTGAGTGACTTAGTGGAGGCTCGTGCTGTTCACCAACACAGGAGACCGAGAAAGAGGAAAGAAACTTGAGTTTGGACTGAATTCAAAATTATTTTGGCATGATTGTGAAGTGTTATAGCCCAGACAGCAGCTTCCCAATACCCTCCCGCTTCCTGCCTCAAATGGAGGAAAAAAAAAGCCATTCTCCATAGTGATCAATTCTGTTTTGATCTAAAAACAGCAACAGTGTTTTTCTGGTCATTTTTTTTAAACTTTTCCCTCAGATCCAATGCACATAGTGTTATTTCCTATTTAATATGTGAATCGTTTAAAATAATTTTCAACTATTTACATTCAGAAAATAATATTTCTGCATAAGGGCCTTATGATTCTTAGTTTCTGTGTATACTTATTTGACAGTTCAGAATTATTTCTTCTAAATGATATTACTGATTTTTAAAAAGTGTATATCTTAATTCTCATTTCATAATATGACCATACATATTTTTAATCAAGGTCTGGGACCAATATTAAGAGACTAGTGCTGTTAATTTATTTGATACCCATTTCCAATCAAAACAACTTTAAAATGCAGTGATCTTTGATGATATCTTAGGTTATCAAAGTAAAATAAAAATATGATAATTTAAATTACTTGTGCATGATTGCTTTTGTAGTTTCATAATGCAAATAGAATCTCCTTATATAAATTCATAGAATTACATGGAAGGGTTAAAATATTTCCATAAAATTGTGTATGCTTTAATTACATGTTATCTACAAACAATTAGCTGAAGGGGGGAAAATTGTCCTCCTAGGATGGTGAAGAAAAGCCTGAAATGGGACTAAAGGGATCTTGTTGAGACTTCAGGCCTCATTTATAAGTGTCTCAGAAGACTCTATTTTATGGTTAAAGATCTGTGTTCTCAGATAAGAAATGTTTGAAAACATGGATCTGCAGTCAGGAAAATGTGAAAGCAGAAGCAGTGTGTCTGCATGTGTGTGAAAACGCTGGTTGAACTGAAGAGTGGAATGGAGTAGATCCATATCAGCCAGTCTTCTTTCTGTCTCTCTGTCTTTGTTTAGAGTCTAGCTTTTCAGGCTGTTTATATAATATGTACTGCCAATGCTTAATCCAGTAGAAACAGTTTAGGTGTGATATTATTTGAACTTAATTTTGCCATCTTGCTCTTTTTTGCTTTTAGTAAGTTGATGAAGTGTGTGAGAACTAAGGCTGGTAAATGGAGTGCTCCAGTGGGGAGGAAGGCTGCTGGCATTTCTCAGTCTTGCTCTCAGGCTCTCTTACTAGATTTAGAGTAGACCAAGGGAAGGGAAATTTAAAATCAATGAAGGATAACCTGAGTCAGTTCAGTTATTAAAAATTGCCATGATTGGTAATTTTTGTTTCTTAAAGGGTCATTTTTGAATAGTACCAAAAATAAAAGTACTCAATTTGATGTGAGAGATATATATTCAAATCATGTTTTGTTCACTTTGCCACTTCACAGCTTAAAGTCTTTGGATAAGTAATGAGACTTTCACCATCATCCCAAATGTTCCTGCTTCTGCTTCCTCTTTACTTCATTGGTTATAAGGATAAGTTGTTGTAACGTTTAAAATATGAATTTATGGACTATGCAAATAGTATTCATACTTAAGGAGCTATAACTTGCAATTTAACTATACTGCTAGTCAGTGTCCTGGTTGTGCATTAGAAAATGGATCCCATGCCTGACATTAGACAGGGTTCCCTGTTTATCCTCTGTTCCTAAAATAATAATTCAGGTTCACAACTATGCTTTTTTACAACATATTAATCAAAGTTGAAAGTTTTTATTAAAGTAACTGAATTTAAGTTTAAGTATTCCTTTAAAGGTGACATTTGCCTCTCAAATTACATGAAACAGGTTGCTAACATGTTGTTATCACTGATGCTGATGTTTAGTTATGTTTTGCCCGGCCATACCCTTTCATCTGGAATAGGGTCATCTTGTAACTTATTATCCAAACTGGGAGTCTTTTGAAGGTGAAAATGATAGTATTAAGATTTCCCCTGGGTTGAAAGGGACAGACTAGAGCTGACTGGAGGCACACAGGGACAAGGCTGCACTCATTTCAAAACTCTACCTGCAGGCATGTGATTGGTTTGTATTTGGCCCAGCCACCATAGGCAGTGGTTCTGTCTTAGCAACAGATTATTCCTTATCTAAAGAAGGTTTTGTTTTTGTTTTATTTTTAATTACTTAGACCACTTTTCTCCACGGGCAGCAAAAAAGAGGAAAAATAGCTAAGTATAGGTTCTCTTTGTTCAGACAAACATATTTAACTGAATTTTAAAATATCAGACATTAATATCTGTCATCACTCCCTTTATTCTTCTGCATCTATTCTCCCTAACTACTGTTTGACTGCTGCTGCTAACAGAATTCCCTGGGTATTGGCAATTGTATCAGTTCACACCTAACCTCAGATGTTTTGTCTCTGGAACTATATAAAGGACACATTCTCACATGGAGTGAATTGTTCTCAGAAACATAAATTTTACAACAAAGATTTAGATTTGCTTCATTTTTGCATCCTAAAAGAAAAAAGCATCACCTGAACAAGTTTTTGACAAGTTTTATTTTTATGGAAATATATCAAATAAGAGGTATTCTTATTAATACCAAATAAGAGGTATTCTCTCCAAATAAGAGGAGAATTGCCTTAAGAATTAGTTTCAAAGGTGTATATTTAATGTTTTCTTGTTAGAGGGGATAAGCATAAAATATTGGCTTGTGAAATTACACTGTAGCTAGTGTTTAATGGATTCAACTGGTACAGACTTCACTGTCAGAAGTATACCCGTTAGTTTGGTGTAAAATTCATTAGATTCTCTTAAACTTCCTTTCCTTTTTCTCTGTTCTGAAGTCTAGTTTTACCTCAAGAAATGATCATGTGATACTCTGCATTGGCCTCTTACCTTCACACTCTCGCTCTTCCCTTGATGGCCTAGTTCATATAAACCGTATCTTCTTTTCTTCACTTTTGGCACTCCGGTTATTACTGTCTGTGATTTTCACTGGCTTTGAGAGCATTTTCCCCACTCTGTGTCCAAAGAAGACTGCAGCCTTCCTCCTTTCTTTCTTAGTGCCAGTTTTTAGGCTTGGGCTGACCCTGTTCCTTAGGTTATCTTCAATGTAGAAATTGCATAATCATAGATTCTATAGTTGGGAGGAAGGTTAGAAATTGTATATAGTCCAGAGTTCTTTTGCTGATGAGAAAATTGAAAGGTTAAGTGAGTTGAATGCTGCATAGATAGGCATTTTAAAATAGTCTATTAAGCATAATTTTTACTAAAAATATAATTGTAGTCACATCATCAAAGAAGTATTAATGTAGGCTATTGGCCAGGAGATAGAAATAGCCTGATTATGTAGAACTGGATAATTGTTTTCATTAACATAAGGTCCATTTTACCTGTGCTCTACTGTACTGCTTTAGAGTACTGTAATTAATTCCTCTGAAGCTTGTTAATATAATATGAGAGGTAGCTAACCCAATTGTTGGGAAACTATTCCCACAGCTACTAGGGGCAGGAAGTATATGTACCATCTTCTAGGAATTCTCCCAGATTTTAGAGCCCAGCAGTCTAGCCCAGATCCAAACCCTATTCCTCAGCCTACGCACTCCACTCTTGCTTCCTCACAGTATCCTTCCTCTCCTCTCCTCTACCAGACTCAAGTTGGAACTCGTTTCCTTCAAAATTTACAAAAGTTAATTCTGTCTCTAATAAACTATATCACTGTACATGTATTTATTCTTGGTTTTTAATCACTCTTGGACTGTTTATTTCAATGTTTTCAACCTTACTGTTTTCATATGTAAAATGTAAATATAGCCATCTATAATAAAGAGACAAATGAAAAGTAAATTATATAAGATAAATTGGAAAAAATAAAATAAGACTGGCACAGAATGAGTTTTCAATAAAACTTTGTTTTCCTTTTCCTTCTCTGCTTTCCCTCAAAATTTCATAAATAGTTGTGATTAATTGTACCTTTTATTTCTGTTTTGTGCACATTTGCCAAATATCTTGAGGCTAGAGTTAATTGATTTTCTCAATTATGTCAAGGAGAGAGGAAAACTATCTGTGAAAATATGAGGTGAGGTGAGGTGAGGTGAAGTCGCTCAGTCGTGTCCGACTCTTTGCGACCCCATGGACTGTAACCTACTAGGCTTCTCCGTCCATGGGATTCTCCAGGCAAGAATACTGGAGTGGATTGCCATTTCCTTCTCCAGGGGATCTTCCCGACCCAGGGATCGAACCCGGGCCTCCTGCAATGGAGGCAGACGCTTTAACCTCTGAGCCACCAGGGAAATATGGGTTATTTATATTCTCATTTACAAACTCAAAGAGACTTGCTGATTGCTTAATATGACAAAAACACCTTAAACAAACATGATTTTAAAATCCTTTTTCTTTTTTTGCTTCAGAACTTTCATAAAATAAAGATTATTCTTTCTAGTTGTTTATAAGCTTATAATCTTCTTGGTGCTTGGATCCATTTTGAAAAACAACCCTTCTTTAAGTCTTCTTTCAAATCCAACAAACTTTATACTTTTTATATCATTAAAGTCATAATATCATCGCATCATATTACTTTCTGATTCTCAGTTCTAGACAAAAATAATCAATTACTTCAGTGCAGTCGCACAGTTGTGTCCGAATCTTTGTAACCCCATGAATTGCAGCACGCCAGACCTCCCTGTCCATCACCAACTCCCAGAGTTCACTCAAACTCATGTCCATCGAGTCGGTGATGCCATCCAGCCATCTCATCCTCTGTCGTCCCTCTTTCACTTTCATCAAGAGGCTTTTTAGTTCCTCTTCACTTTCTGCCATAAGGGTGGTGTCATCTGCATATCTGAGGTTATTGATATTTCTCCCGGCAATCTTGATTCCAGCTTGTGTTTCTTCCAGTCCCGCGTTTCTGATGTTGTACTCTGCATAGAAGTTAGATAAGCAGGGTGACAAATTACAACCTTGACATACTTCTTTTCTTATTTGGAACCAGTCTGTTGTTCCATGTCCAGTTCTCACTGTTGCTTCCTGACCTGCTTACAGGTTTCTCAAGAGGCATGTGAGGTGGTTTGGTATTCCCATCTCTTTCAGAATTTTCCACAGTTTATTGTGATCCACACAGTCAAAGGCTTTGGCATAGTCAATAAAGCAGAAATAGATGTTTTTCGGGAACTCTCCTGCTTTTTCCATGATCTAGCGGATGTTAGCAATTTGATCTCTCGTTCCTCTGCCTTTTCTAAAACCAGCCTGAACATCTGGAAGTTCACAGTTCACGTATTGCTGAAGCCTGGTGTGGAGAATTTATGCATTCCTTTGCTAGGGTGTGAGATGAGTGCAACTGTGCAGTAGTTTGAGCATTCTTTGGCATTGCCTTTCTTTGGGATTGGAATGAAAACTGACCTTTTCCAGTCCTGTGGGCACTGCTGAGTTTTCCAAATTTGCTGGCATATTGAGTGCAGCACTTTCACAGCATCATGTTTCAGGATTTGAAATAGCTCTACTGAAATTTGATCACCTCCACGAGCTGTGTTTGTAGTGATGCTTTCTAAGGCCCACTTGATTTCACATTCCAGGATGTCTGGCTCTAGGTGAGTGATCACATCATCATGATTATCTTGGTCGTGAAGATCTTTTTTGTATAATTCTTCTGTGTATTCTTGCCACCTCTTCTTAATATCTTCTGCTTCTGTTAGGTCCATACCATTTCTGTCCTTTATCAAGCCCATCTTTGCATGAAATGTTCCCTTGGTATCTCTAATTTTCTTGAAGAGATCTCTAGTCTTTCCCATCTGTTGTTTTCCTCTGTTTCTTTGCATCAGTTACTTAATTACCTTCTAATTTTAATATCATCATCCACTCCTTTCTTACCTTCCTAATATTTACTGTGCTGAAATGTTTATTTTGCATGTCCTGTGCTGATGGAAAATAATTCTGTGGAGAAAAATTTTGCTCTGATGAGAAAATAAAGGGAAAGAGAAGTCATGGTGATTTGGTTAGCATTTAATTATCCTGGCCATTTTACATATCGGTACTGATTTACTAATTGTTGTTTTTTCAGTTAAAGTAGACTTGTCTTCTAAAATTGACCTGTTAATGTGGGTTTGATCAATAGAGCCAGCTCCACAGGTTTATAACTGATTAAAGGTCAGTAAATTATTTAGGCATTTGAGACCAAATCAGCACAATTATTATAGAACCCTGAATATAAAATCCACAAATTAATTTTAATTTAAAAGTTCTTTAGTGAAAAAAGACATTATTGTATTATATATCTAGAATTACAATTATTCAAAATAAATAGATACATATGTATGTATAGCTGATTCACTTTGCTGTACAGCAGGAACTAACACATTGTAAGGTACTGGAGTGGGGAGCCATTTCCCTTCTCTAGGGGATCTTCCTGACCCAGGATCGAACCTGTATTTCCTACATTGCTGGCAGATTCTTTACCATTTGAGTTACCAGTGAGGCCCTAAAACAACTGTACTCCAATAATATCTTAAAAGAGCATAGCTGGTGTGTTTCTATAGTATTTGGAGGGCTCATTGAACTGGTTTGCCCTCCTTTGGCACCACTTTCATAAATTTAAGACTTTAATAATTATTGTCCCCCTGGTCCTGCTTCGTCTAGAGGATACTTGTTGCTTCTCAAACATTTTGGAAGCCTCTGGTTTAACGTGAAACTAGCCACTCTATTAAGGGCAGGGAGAGACTGAAAAAAGAAAAAAAAAAAGCGGTCCACTGCAGATTGCTAAATGGTAGGTTGATAAGCAAGGGAGATTAGTTACAGGTTTGTCTTGGGTGGCTGCATCCACCCCCTAGAATCTTAAAAGTTTGCAAGTATACCTAGGACATACTGTGGCTTTGATTTCAGAACCACTGCAACAAATCAAGTATCACAATAAAGTAAGTCCATGAATGTGGATTCTGGTTCATATGAAAGCTATGTTTACATGACACTGTACTAGTCTATTAAGTGTGTAGTAACATTTTGTCTTAAAAAGGGAACAGTGTATGTACCTTAATCCAAAAGCATTTTCTTGCTAAAAAATGCTGACCATCGTGTTAGCCTTCAGTGAGTCATAGTCTTTTTGCAATAGTAACATCAAACATTACAAATCACAGATCAAATATTATCATTTTTGTCAGAACTGCCAAACTGTGACACAGAGACAATGACGTGAGCAAATTAAAAACAGAAACAAAACCCTATAATGCCTTCAAAGTTTACTAAAATGAAGTCCAATAAAAGGAGATATGCCTGTATGCCTTTTCTGGGCTTAGTTCCTCATAGCAGAGGCCTTAAAGTGAAAGTGAAGTCGCTCAGTCGTGTCCGACTCTTTGCGACCCCGTGGACTGTAGCCTACCAGGCTTTTCTGTCCATGGGATTCTCTAGGCAAGAATACTGGAGTGGGTTACCATTTCCTTCTCCAGGGGATCTTCCCCACCCGGGGATCGAACCCAGGTCTCCCACATCAGAGGCAAACACTTTAACCTCTGAGCCACCAGGGAAGCCCCCAGCAGAGGCCTTAACTGAGTTCAATTACATACCTAGTACACATAACCTCAACACCACATGTCCATTTCAAGGCTATATCCTTGGAACAGCCTCTGGGAGGCGGAAGGCAAGTGGAACATACATTCCAAGGACAGCAGAAGTGGGTAGGGAACTTCCCATTGTCCTGCTTGGGGGTAACCTGGCAGTCATGTCATTTTGATTTTCTGCCCCAACAATACTATAAAGTATAACAACAGGACATAGTGAAAGTGACTAAATCCATTCCCTATAATGAGAATAATATATAACTTGCTATTCATAATTATATATAAGAACCAGTAATGAGTGACATTTATTAAGTACTCACAATATGCCAATTATTGTTGTGAACTTTGTAGATATTATCTCATTAAATTGTTACAGTGACCCTAATAATGCTGGTACTATCAGTATTCCCATTTTGCAGATGAGATTAAGGGAAGTTTAGCATTGCATTTTAGTTCTTCTAGTTGCACTCAGTCACAGAATATAAATACAAATTGGGTCTGACACCTGTCCTCATTTCTTACCTTATTGTGTCTAGAGAAGAATTTCCACTGGATTTCTGTCTATTCCATGCCATCCTGTGCTCTTTCCTCCGCTGATCGTCACTTTGCCAACAAGAAGCCAGTTACTTTCTTAAGAGCCCTCTCTGATTTTCTTATCAGTGTGGATCAGGGAACCCCATGCATCTCTCACCATGCTAAGTTGCTTCAGTCATGTCCGACTCTTTGCAACTCTTTGTCCGACTCTTTGTAGCCTGCCAGGCTCCTCTGGTCCATGGTGTTCTCCAGGCAAGAATACTGGAGCAGCTTGTCATTCCCTTCTTCAGGGCATCTTTCCAACCCTGGGATCGAACCCGTGTCTCTTACATGTCCTGCATTGGCTGGTGGGTTCTTTATCATTAGTGTTACCTGGGAACCCATTTCTCACTACATTCTATAAAACTATTGTAGCCTTGAATTTGATTTTTCATCAATTTGAAAAAAAAAAACAAATCTCTTCTAGTGAGTTATTTAAAAAATTTAACATAGTTTTGTTGGTGTTTTACAAATGGCTATTATTTTCTTGTGTTTTTTTTTTTTTTTTCCTGAGTCACACAGCATCATTGATTAATAAAAAAAGGCACTATTAGGCTTAATATGTACATCTTTTAAAGTGTCTGTTCACTTGTCTTTAGTTGGTTATTAGTGTATTATACAATTACTTGAAGTTGGCATAAGTCTTCATTTCACATTATTTCTAGTGTATTAAGTATCTGTGCTTAGCAACATTCTTTTCTATAATTCTAAATGGAGTTTTTGTGCACTCTTAATCTCTGGTCCCCATAGGGAAAGACTCACTGAGAAACTCATTTTAGAGTACATCATATACCAGGGAATAACAAGGCAAGTTTCACATATATTCCTGTTTTACCTTATATTCCACTGAGAAAGTGGAGTAATTAGTAAGTCATGATTCCTTGGCTAGATCTTTCAGTTAAGCTATCCAGGTCTTACATGAAGCATTTGGCCAATATTCCTCTCTTATGAAAAATAAATTAATTTAATTATTCCACAAAATCATCCTGTTTTGGTTTCACTTTTTATAAATGAAAGTTTTAGATATGTTTAGATTTGTTTCTTGAAATTTTATTTTCTTTGAATCCAGAAGACATTTTGGGCATTCTTTCCGAATGTTTATCCTTTTTCTTCCCCTCTCATGTGTGGAATAGAAAGGAACTAAAAGAAAATTATAATGATTAAAGTAGTATGCAGAGTGGGAAAAGGAAGACATGGTGCATTATTTGCAATGTCATTTTTATCTTTGATAGGATGATGTACTGTGTTAAGGTAAGGGCCACCAGGAAAGAAAACAAGGAAAAATAAAAGTTGACTTTTACCAACATACTTTAAAAGTACTTCTTGTGTATGTTAATATATGAAGTGATAAATGTTCATCTGCTTGAAAAGGAGCTGTACAGAGGTAGAGACAGAGAGAAATGTCAAGTGTTGAGTAAGGACAAAAACAAATAATGCACAGACTCAAGAGGGAGAATGACCTTTATAGAATGCCTAACAGCTGCATGCAGTCCAGGTCTCTGCTGGAACAGGACAAGGACTGCCTCCTGTGCCATGTTCAATGTTCTTCTCTGCAGGAACACTGATGCAGGGAAAGGGTGCATGAAAGTGACTAATAGGTCACTTCAGCTAATGTCAGCCAGATATGTGACTCAGTAGGCCAGAGGTTTGCTGAATGAACTTCAACCAGGATGATCTAAAGTAAACATTCAGAAGAAATAACAGCCTAATCCACTTGTGTTCATTAGGAAAATGATGGCAATTTTTTTGGTTACGTGTGATTATATTACTACAGTTATAGTAACATCTGTTAGCTTCTTGATTAAGCATACCAAAGACACTAGTTTCTCTTACACTAGAAAGGAAGCATTGAATACTAACTTTTCTTATAGTATTGAATTTGCACTTTTCCTTTGTGTGATCTTGAATTTTCTTGTTTTGAAAAGTAGTTTTATGATAATGGTTCAGTTNGTAACATCTGTTAGCTTCTTGATTAAGCATACCAAAGACACCAGTTTCTCTTACACTAGAAAGGAAGCATTGAATACTAACTTTTCTTATAGTATTGAATTTGCACTTTTCCTTTGTGTGATCTTGAATTTTCTTGTTTTGAAAAGTAGTTTTATGATAATGGTTCAGTTCAGTTCAGTTGCTCAGTCGTGTCTGACTCTTTGCGACCCTATGAATTGCAGTGTGCCAGGCCTCCCTGTCTATCACCAACTCCCGGAGTTCACCCAAACTCATGTCCATCGAGTCGGTGATGCCATCCAGCCACCTCACCCTCTGTCATCCCCTTCTCCTCCTGCCCCCAATCCCTCCCAGCATCAGAGTCTTTTCCAGTGAGTCAACTCTTCGCATGAAGTGGCCCAAGTATTGGAGTTTCAGCTTTAGCATCAGTCCTTCCAAAGAACACCCAGGATTATGAACATAATAAAGAACATAATAATATGTACATAATAAAATGCAACCTGAGAAAAGCCTTTGTTATCATAGGATATTAAAACTAATATTTTTTTCTGGATGTTCAGAATAAAATGTATGAAGCAGAAGTACATATAAAAAAATGAATCTTTCAGGAATGTCCTTTTCTAACTTTTGTGGCCAGAATTAGTTTATGGACTAACACTTAGCTATTAGAAAGTGTTCTGTCAGTATTAATTTGTGGTTTTCAGGTTTCATCTTTATGTTCTTGCTAACTGTTCTGTAATAATTTCTATCTGAAGCTGAAAAAGGAAATTGGACTTGAAGCTGGAATAAGTAACTATATCACATCACAAAATTCTTACTCTCTAGAAGATTCTAATCTTGGGTAGAGGTTTGCTTTGTATATCTATGTGTGTACTAGATAATAGTCATCGTTCTTATGTTTGTATTTTATGGCCCATGATGTTAACTCTACATAGTCAATATTCTAGGATAACATCCTAAGTGGTTAGGTATCACAAGTGGATCAAAACCTGAAGTTTCAAATGCTTTGTTCTGTGAGCTCTGATTATCTAGGAAGCTGTTAGTAGAGTTGTGCCATCTGGCTTCTTTTTAACCCTCTACATAAAAACTTTGGCATTTATTAGAAAGAGGAAGAAGAAAAAGATGATGTTTTATACTTATTTCACTTTTTATGGGTTTCTCACAATCATGTATCAACCCAATTCAGTCATATTTGTATTTCTTCCAGCTTGCTTACTCTATAAGCTGGAATAAGTAACTGTATCACATCACAAAATTCTTGCTGTCTAGAAACTTCATTATTGGAATGAAGTTATCATTGGTTTAGTTATCTGAAGCTATTTGTTATCTGAAAGGTGAAATTGGTGAATAAATATATGTATGCTTTTTCTCATTAAAGTAAAATTCCATGCTATCTATTTAAATAGGTTTGTTTGGAAGCTCAAATGAAAAATTGCAAAGCATAATAATATATATTCTTACAATATTCATTACATTTTTGTGGAATATCTAAATGTATCAGGTGTTCCTTTATCCTTGAATGATAAATAAAACAGGGGAAACAATAAAAAGTCTCATTTTCCTGAAACTTCTAAAGTGGAAGACAAACAGTAGAGAAAGAATTGAAAGTATAGAGACATATGAAGAAAAAAGACAGCAAGGTAAGGGACATAGAATGATGGAGAGTATGCATTTACTGAAGAATGACAGGCCAGTGACATTATCTGTGAGGAGGTAACAAAGCAGAAACTAAAATGAAGTGACAGTGTTAGAGCATTCTGGAAAAGGAGAGAGAAAGGAAGAGGAGAGAAGAAGAGAAGAAAAGAGGAGAATAGGAGAGGAGAGAGAAAGGAAGAGGAGAGAAGAAGAGAAGAAAAGAGAAGAATAGGAGAGGAGAGAGAAACATGCTTGGCATGTTCAGAGACTGGCAAGGATAGTACTGTAGCTGTAGTGCAGAAAGCAAGGGGATGGTAGAATAATAATTCAAGGAGGAAGATAAAAGATTACTATTAACCCTTTAAGAATTACATATTGTAGTATGATAATGGTATCATAGACTCTCATGATTATTTTAAATGTTTTATTTTTTAAATGAGAAGATACTGCTCTAACCTTCATTTTCCTGTTGGAGGTTACAGAACTCTCTGTGCCCATCCTGACAACAAGAATGAGGATCTTCTTGTCTAAGGGTGATTCTTGCTGCTGCTAGATCTTCCCCATTGTCCAGCTCACACTAGTTGGTCCCAGCTTCTTGTAATTGTAGGATTCTTTGGGTCAAGAAGGGCCTTATTTTACAGGGAAGAATTTTCCTATGTGATCCAGAACAAAGAATAGAGTGTGTGGGATTGATTAGAGACCCTGGAGCTAGGGATTGAGGGCTAAAGTACCCTCTTGAGAGGTGGTTTTCCCATCCGGAGAGATTTCTTGGCAGCAGTAACCAGAGAATGTGCTATGGTTTGCATGACTGGTTTTAGTAGTTGTAACCTCTATATAAATGTATGTCACCTTACGTTGAGCATTTATAAGGTACTGATTATAAATATCATTATTTGTAAATTCAATATATTATACCAAATTGTGGCAATATTAAGAGACAATATTGTAGTGTTAATAAGATTTCAAGAATTCTTCCTATTGATGAATTCTCCTCTCTCTTGTGAAGAATTCTTAGACACATTTTAATTTGTGGATAAAGTATTTTAAAATGCCTTATTACTTTTTCTAACCAAAATCCATGAAGATTCTCATAGTGTCTGTAAATAATGTAACCCTCCACATACCATACATTGAATGATTTTTCATAAAAGAATATTTAAACTGAAATCTAGGCATTTGGAAGGGAGACTTGGTAATACTAGTCTGCAGATTGGAAAGTAACAACAGAGTATCTAAAGTGTTGTTGAGTATTGAATTGAAATGACTGTGAGTAGAGTGGAGCAGGAATGCTACAGAGATGCACACATTTCAATGGGGACTGATTGTTGTTAGAAATGTAGACTGCTGACAAACTGCTTTGAAACGATCAGAAATGTTGCACATAGCATATAAATTACAGCTGAAGTAATATGCACTTAAATTAAAAAAAACCCTTCAAGCTACTAACTAAAAAGAAATGACAATGTGAAGAAGTTCTGAACTTTTTTGAAGCTCATCTTCTCCAAATATATTAACATATAAAAGTTATCCCATTCAGGATATTTACATTTCTAGGAAAACGAAGTTTACTTTAACAGTATGCATGGCAACTGCTTTCACTCATCAGGATTCATTTTACAAGTCTTTATTGAGAAAATTTTAATACTACTTTAAGGCCCTTTATTACTTGATATAGACGTTCTTCACAAGCTTAAATAGTAGAGTCCTTAACTTAAAGCACGTTGGATTTTGAGACATGAATGAGGAATTATTACAAGACAGTCCATGCAGTTTTAACTATTATTTCCAAATCATATGTTAAATTGACTTCTTGTTATTTTTGTGTAGCAGTCCTTTGAAAATGGTTAAAATGTATTTAATTTCTAACACAAACTGTTTATTGATTTAAAAGAAGACAAGAGAAGACACATGGCAGCCACACTAAGTGCCACTTGAATAAGCAGCCTAATATCTGAAATTTAGCTATTAGAAGTAAATTCAAGTTAGAGCACTTAACCCAGTATGTACTGCTTTCTTTGTAATTAGCTGAGCATCTATCCTCCATATCTGTGGTTTCCACATCCTTGGATTCAACCAACTGATGATGAAAATATTTTTTTTTTAAATTCAGAAAGTTCTGAAAAGGCAAAACTTGAATTTGTCATAGGGCAAATATTTACATAGTGTTTGCATTAGATCTACAACTATTTATATTTACAGTATATTATGTATTATAAGTTATCTCGAGATGATTCACAGTATACAAGAGGATATTCTTAGGTTACATGCAAATTCCCCACCATTGTATATAAGGGACTTGAGCATCTGTGAATTTTGATATCCACAGGGGTCTTAGAACCCATCCCATGAAGATACTCAGGGATGACTGTATTTAAGTAACCTCAGAGGGTATCAGCGGAGAATACTGCTGATACTCCAATACTCTTGCCTGGAAACTCCCATGAATGGAGGAGCCTAGAAAGCTGCGGTCCATGGGGTCGCTGAGGGTCAGACATGACTGAGAAACTTCACTTTCACGCATTGGAGAAGGAAATGGCAGCCCACTCTAGTATTCTTGCCTGGAGAATCCCAGGGACGGGGGAGTCTGGTGGGCTGCCATCTATGGGGTCACACAGAGTTGGACACGACTGAAGTGACTTAGCAGCGATAGTAGCAACAGAGGGGATCAGAATGTCCCTTACATATCTTGTTCCCATGATGACTGCCACTGTGTAGCTCAATAGCTGACATGATTTCTATGTAGTCAAATTGCTAGTTTGGAAAATGCAGAAGCTATTAAACCAGACTGAATTTTAAAAATGTAGTTTGCATAATACTGTAATCTTCTGTATTTTAATTTATACAACAGAGTTCATAATTCCTATTTTATTGGTGTTTTCACTTAATTTAAATAAGATAATACACATAAAAAGCTATCACAAATGAAGCAGGAACACATACTGCTTGATTTCCAAGCCCGCCTCCTCTATGTGTTCCGGTAGATTCTGATTTCATTGTGGATGTCTTGAATATCTATGGATATTGTAGCACTAGGGTAAAGCACGTGACCCCGGCTGAGCCTATTAGTGTATTCAGTCCTCTTGCTCATGGTAATTGGTGAGGTAGACTTATGACCTAAACTGGCCTAATTAGAAAGTCTCAGTCCTCATCATTGGAATTTAGAAAGTTGAACAAAGGTTTTGCCATTTTTGTAATGGTACTGTATGTGGATGAAGAACCTAGATTTGCTATAGCTACCTTGGCTCTCAGCCATCAGCAAGCAGAACAAAGCAGAGCCAAGAGAATTGTAGCAAAATAGAGCCAAGCCTTGGAGGTGTTGTGAACCTCTGCATCAACTTGTGCCTGGAGCCTGCCTTCCCTTTAGACTTTCATTATGTGTGCCAACAATTTCCTATTTAAAGTTGATTTAGGTTTTCTTATTTATTCTGTGTTAAGTATCCTAACTGATAACAGTAGGTAGTCAATAAATCTTAGCTTCATGAACCCCTTGAGCAGTTGATTACTACACAGGAGAGGGTCACATGGCTTATGGCTTTTTGTCTTCTTGTTTGAAGGAACTGTGGTCTAGAAAAAATTATGTGTCGAATCTCAGTTCCAAAATTAATACTAAACCACACCCTTTTCAGAATGAGAGTAATATATTATGAGGCTTGACATGAAGCCACGGTCAGCCTGACTAAATTGGTATCCCAGCCCTATCAGCTACTAGATACATGCCCAACAGAAACTTATGTAACATAGCTGAAACCTCTTTTCTTACTACAAAAAAGAGAATATATTTACTATGAATTTATTTTTATTTGAAGATAATCTTTACAAAGCATCCAAAGGCTTTGCTTGTTACATAATAAGCATTCAGTTCAGTTCAGTCTCTCAATCGTGTCCGATGCTTTGTGACCCTATGGACTGCAGCATGCCAGGCTTCCCTGTCCATCATCAACTCGCAGAGCTTGCTCAAAGTCATATCCATTGAGTTAGTGATGCTATTCAACCATCTCATCCTCTGTCATCCCCTTCTCCTCCTGCCTTTGATCTTTCCCTGCATCAGAGTGTCCTCCAGTGAGTCAGTTTTTTGCATCAGGTGGCCAAAGTATTGGAGTTTTAGCTTCAGAATCAGTCCTTCCAATCAATATTCAGGACTGATTTCCTTTAGGATGGACTGGTTGGATCTCCTTGCAGTCCAAGGGACTCTTCTCCAGCATCACAATTCAAAAGCATCAGTTCTTCAGAGCTCAGCTTTCTTTATAGTCCAACTCACATCTACACATGACTACTGGAAAAAACCAAAACTTTGACTAGACAGACCTTTGTTGGCAAAATAATGTCTCTACTTTTAAATATGCTGTCTAGGTTGGTCATAGCTTTTCTTCCAAGGAGCAAGCGTCTTTTAATTTCATGGCTGCAGTCACCATCTGCAGTGATTT